>JADKLZ010079391.1:347801-368893 GCA_021533235.1 Biomphalaria straminea
GTAATGTCTGTATTTTAAAAGAAGTAATGTCTGTATTTTAAAAGAAGATGGGGGGGGGGTTAGAAACTTATAATGAATATTTCCGGAACCACATCTGAAGCTTACAAGTGAAGTTATTCTAGGATAAGTGGGAAATGGGATACGGTATATACTATATAGGTCAACACGAATTCATATTAGGGCTACTATTTTTAAATCGTAGTCAAGAAAATTATTGCGCAGGCGTGAAATAGTGGCATGAAGCAGTAATGCCACTAGAGTGGGTGTCACTCGGTGCGGTCAGCTCATAGTCCCCCCCCCCAAGTGACGCCACTGGCATAAAGTACAATGAGATTTAGGTCGATATTCTTCGTAAATGTTTTTAATGATGCTTCAATAGGAATTTTCTCGACAAACTAATGAATATCAAACAAACAAAAAAAAGATACCAAAGGAAAACGTTCAATATAGTATTCTGAAGGGCTGAAACAATGCACAAAAAGTAAATTTGAATTAAAAAAAAACAACTAACTTTCCTTGGTCTGTACAGAGAATACTCTGGTAATCTTATGAAAAAAAAAAGTTTTTTGTAAATTGTTTTACATGTTTCAGATGTTCCTTCAGAGTTGAAGATAGTTTACTTTATAGTCGAAACCTCCAGCATGACGATGGGAGCTGGCAGGTTTTGAACCCCGGACCTTAGATAAATCCGAACAACAGTCCAGCGCGTAAACCGCACAACCATCCATACCAACATGGATGAAAATCTCTCAATTGTGATACTGACATAAAAAAAAGTATTGATTATAACAGTGTTTCCAAAACTGTGTTCCGTGAGGCCCTGATTAGGCGATCCACAAACTACTGGAATAATTAACTAGTAATCTCTCTAAAAATAAGCAATTACTCAGAAAGTGTTCCATTCAAGAAAAAGGTCGGGAAACACTGACTGGATTATAAGATAGAATTATTCCAAAACAGAATAGGTGCCCTTAAGGTTTAACTTTAATTCTAAGGCCCTTTGTCATCTTGCCAGGACTTCCATCTTTTCTGGGGGGTGATATATTATAGCTTTTATATAGCGCTACTTTCATGCTTATAGCATGCTCAGAGCGCTTTGGTCCAATCTCATTTGTGGACCGGTGGGGGGGAGGGGGTATCTAGGAATTGGTCTCCCGTGCTGCCTTTGGGCGCTCAGTAAACACAACTCTGCCCGAGTCGGGTGTCGAACCTCGAGCCCCCTTCTAGGTAGCCAAGCAAGCCAAGCTCAAGCCGCACTTAGCCTCTCGACCACGCTTCCCACTATGTCACTATGTGATAATGGTGAAGATATAGACTTAAGAATTTTAGGTCAGTTGCGAACAACATGCCACTTTAAAAAATCATCTTCCGTGGCCTAATGAAAAACTGGCTGGACAAAGTAAAAGAATGGACAGACCTCCCTCTTCTTCTAGACCAGGGGTGGGCAACTTACGGCCCGCGGGCCACATGCGGCCCGCCGAAGTGTTTTATGCGGCCCGCGAAAGCCTAAATAAATCATTATAAATATCTTCAGAAATTATTGAAACTTTTGATTCTTATCACTTGTAATGAAGAGGCTAAAGAAACATTGTCTCTAAACGTCTTTCTAAAGAGTTTTATTAAAAAAAAAAACGAAGATTATATTTAATAGCAATACTATATAAATTCAGTAAAAGAAATAAGCACTGTCCAATATTTATTCAATGCTATGGAGAATTGTGTTGAAAGAGTTGGGTTGGCTTGTACAAGATGGCAAGGGTAACAACTGATGGAGCTTTGACTGAGAAAAACAACATTTTTAATAAAATAAAGAAAATATCTAAACCATAAACTAGTAACTGGAAAGTTTATACAAGGCTACATTAAAATTAAAGCAATTTGGTCATTACTGTACTTCTAAATTACTACTATGCTTAGGGACCGTCCCTGGGCGTAGTCATATTATGCAGCTGCTAAGGTCCATAGTTGCTAAAGGGCTACAGGAACCACAGCTTAAATTTACAGATTAGGAATAGTGAAACTTGTACTCTATGTTATTGTTCGAAGTACACTAGGTCTTTAATAAATTGCACAATTTTAGTTTTTTTTTTTAATTTGGTATATTCTTATTTTATTCGGCGCCACCAAATTGACTTCGTCTATGGCCTCCAATTATCCAAGGCCGGTCCCGACTTGCAGTTCCGAAAAGTATGTGAAGATTTGGAAATAAAACATTCTGATGTATGGTAACGCAGTTGTATTCACTGGCTAATCATAAGATCAATATGGAATCTAAAGGAAGAAATTGTTAGGTTCCTTGATGGACATTAACGGTGCCCCTTTCCTAAAATTACTAATGAAGAGTTGAAGACAGACTTCATGTTTATCATCGGAAACATTGTAATTTGTTTTACCACTTCCAGCAAAAACAACCTTACAGAACCCACCCTTAAGTGCATCATAAGTATATAGAATAGAGTTGAAGACTTCATGTTTATCATCGGAAACATTGTAATTTGTTGTTTGCACATAACATGTATGTGCATCCTAAATCTTTTCATATATATATATATATATATATTTATATATGTGTGTGTGTGTGTATGCGGCCCGCCTAGTCCCCAAATTTCATTAATGCGGCCCTCGGTTGAAAAAGGTTGCCCACCCCTGTTCTAGACATAACTGCTGACCAGAAAAAGTTGCCCCTTTCAGACCTACCGATCAATGGGGCTGATGTTATAAAGGTCATCTGTTTCTGTGGCCTATGGTTAACGAGAGTGTCATGTGTCCAGCACAATGACCAACCACCTTTGTTTTTCCCCCAACTAATATCAGGTACCCATTAGAGCTGGGTGGACTCAAAGCACCCTAAAGATCCAGAAATTAAAAAGCAGTCTTCTTCAGTGTTTGAACACAGGACCCCTGGTTTGGAAGCAAAACTAATAGCCTCTTTTATCCCACTTTTAGTAAAATAAATATATTTCCCTAAAAAATATATGTTTAATAAAATGCAAATTTATATCATATCAATTTTTATTACTTTAAAAATGTGTATCAACAACAACAATAGTTTCATATTGAAACAAAATAATAACAAGATTTGGACCAACAGTTTTCAGGACATAACAAAAATATCAACTAATTGAGAGCTGAAGCAAAGAGACAAATAATTTAATGAAGAAAAAGATCAGTGAAGCTGCGCCCTCTAAAAGTAAGGGAGTTAATCAAGACAAAAAAAAAAGACAACTGTTGCAATGAATATCATCATGAAAAATAAAGTTATTTTGCCAGTTTTGATCAAGAATTTTAAAATTATAAGAATTCATGTCAATAAAAAATTTAGAGCTAGTTTTTTTTTTTTTTTTTGCAATTACGGAATCAAATTTTTTGAAATAAAATATAAATGAACTAGCAAATGAGGCTTGGTGCTATAAATAAGTGTACAGAAGGATACTGGCTTAGGTAACTAATATATCATTGCTAAAAAATTGGTTAGTCATACTATAACAAAAGATTGGCTAGTCATACTATAACAAAATATTGATCAGTTATTCTATAACAAAACATTAGCCACATATACAATAAAAATCATTAGCCAGTTATACTATACCAAAACATTGACCAATTATAATATAGAAAACATAAGCAAGTTATACTATTATAATCCAGTTATACTATACCAAAACATTGACCACTTATAACATAGAAAACATTAGCCAGTTATACTATTATAATCCAGTTATACTATACTAAAACATTGACAGGTTTTACTTTAACAAAATATTGACCACTCATACTATAGCAAACATTAGCAAGTTATACTATAATTAGCCAGTTACACTATTACAAGACATTGGGCAGTCATATTATGCCTAAAAATAGCCAGTTATACTCTGTCAAAACATTGGCCAGCTATAGTATGCCAAAACATTGATCAGTTATGCCAACGTCTTGACAGTCTTTAAAACTAGGCACAAAATATACAAGTGTTTCAATCAAGACACTTATTGTAGGCCAACTCAGTAACATCAGGAATTGAATTAATATAACAAACCTTTTTGGAATGATCCAATTCCTTTAGTTCATTTTGTCAAAACATTAAAAATGTCACTCACTGACAAGCTGACTCTATATTTGGATCAAGATGACTACATTCAAACACCTTCAACAGGGCCCGGCCTTTGATAAGCAGAGTAAATGGAGTGACCCCAAATAAAATCTAGAAAAGCAAAATAATTAAGGCCGAAACATTTGCAATGAGTTTAAAACTCCCATTATATCTAAATCAGCAAAATAAGTTAAATTCATAGTGAGCTGATAGCACAAATGGTATATACGGAGGATTTATGATCACCAGACTAGAAAGAATGTTTCAACATTTCACAGAAAGGAAGAAACAATGGTTTTCTATCATAATGTTGTCAAATAAGTAGATTTAAACATTCATGAATAAACCTTGAATCATAGTATCACTTAGAGCTAGGCTAGTGGACATAGACTTCTGAATGTTTGAAATTTGATATGTTTCAAATTTTTTCTCTAAAATAAATTTTAGCTATGTGGGGCCCCCACCAATTGAAAGCCCTCGGAGACTGCCTTCTTTGCCTATGCCTAAGACCAGACCTGCCTTAACAATGATTATTTTCAAAAACTTTCTGAAGCATACTTATTTTTTCCTTCCATTTTTCGTAGGGTACTTTTTTTTTTTTAACTTCTCATCACAATTAGATTTAAAAATAAATATATACTGATATTTGAGATTAACAATAGTCAATAAAAAAAAAATAGGCAAAAAAATTTTTTTATTTTTTTTTTCACATCCAACCATCTTTCAAATAAACTAAACTTAAAAATAAACTTAGAAATCATTGTTTAAAGTTTAACTAAATAATCCATGCATATTACACCAAATCACTTTGTGCTCTTGAAATGAAAATATTTGTATGTGTACAACTGGAATACATTTTAAGACTTATAATTTGAAACGCCCTTTGAGAAAGTGAGGTGTCAGCTGCTGGACAAGCACCGGCTTCAAAAAAAAAAAAAAATGGCTTATGACTAACAAATGCTTTCAAGAATGAATGACTGATCTCCAGGATTAGGATTGAGTTGCCAAATTTCAAACACAAATTTCATTTTAAAAATGTTTTACTCTTTTTGTCAACATTTGAATGGAACCATACTTCTTGTTTAAAAGATAGGTCAAGGTAACCCTTTCAGGCCTTACAATCTATGGGGGCCAACAGTCAACTAGAGTGTGATGTGACCGTAACAATGACCAATCACACTTATTTTTCCATTTTATAATATATATAAGCTGGGTGGTCTCGGGTGCATCCTAAAAATCCTGAAGTTCAAAATCCCAGTGATCACAAGATTAAGATCCCCTCATTCCTAAGGCAAGCACTTCACCATTAGGTCACCATGCCCCCCAAATCTTTATTTTTTTGCTACACCAAATGCATTAATTAAAAACCTTGAAAAGCACAAAAACTAACCAGAAAAAGGAAAATGAATCTAATAGGGCATCCAAAACTAATTCAAGGACAATTATTTGATCTTGTTAGATTCCATTTTTATAAACTTTGATGTATTCCATTTTAAGTGAGTTTTCTTTTATATTCAGAACAAAGGATCTTGTAGTCAGGGTAGTTACATGATAAGTGAGTGATGTGAAACAAATGGGTTGTTCTGAGAGATGTTTAAAGATAACTGTAAACCAGAAAAAAAAAGTTATTGATATTAAAAAGATGTCTGGGAGTTAGAAGTGCTGATAGTATGTCAAGAATTTTGAAGAGCAACAACTTGACATTGACATAGTGAATTAATCATTTTGTTTTCTGCATTGTTTTTTGTAAAACAAGACTAAAAAATTTTGAGAGACCTTTTGATTCAAAGTTGGTGTATGCAACATAATTAGGAAATCTAATATAGACTATCAGCCTTTTAAAACAGCTCTCTCGTTGTACTACAAAAAAAAAAAAAGTAAGCATACTTCTTTCAGACTAAGTGATCTTTGGGAGAAAATAATGTAAAGCTCACCCATTTCTTTGGTCAACACGGGTGTCATGTGACCAGCGTAAAGACCCACCGCCTTACCTTCCCCCAACTAATGTCAGGTACCATAAGAGCTGTGTTGAGTTTAGGGCATCCAAAAAATCAAGAAGTTCAAAATCCCAGTCTACAGCAGGATTGGAGGTCAAGACCCCTCAGTAAAGAAGCCAAGCGGTTTACAACTAATAAATTACTCCCTCAACTTCTGTATCACATTTGCACTATATACCACAGGATTGGAACTTAAGCCTCTTTGGTACAGAAGCCAAGCGCTTTACAACTGAGATATTACACCCTTAACTTCTGTATCATACGTATACTTTATACACAATAGGATGGCTGCCTGGTCGAGCAGTTTGCACGTTTCGATTTATCAATGGTCCCGAGGTTCAAACCCTGCCCGCTCCCATCCCCCGTCGTCCTGCGGGAGGTTTGAACTAGGAAGTAACTATCTTCAACTCTGAAGGAACATCCGAAACATGTAAAACATTTTTTTAAACAATTGCTATCTAGAATGTTGCAATAAAACCATAACCACAAGTTTTCACAAAAATATTTCTATAAAACAAAAAACTGCAGCTATGTAGCACCAAGCCTCAATAAGGTTACACAAAGCAGAAATGTTGGCTTTTTCTATCAGGACAAGAAAATAGTTGATCTTATATAAAAAAAAATTAAGAAAAACTTAACATATTTATTGTATCAGCAAAATAAAAGCTCTCAAATCCATTTTTTAAAAGTGGCTGTTGCCTTATCATCTTTGACAAAGATAACTGGTACAATTACTCAAACAGCTAGATTCTAGCAATAAAACCTTATATACATTCAATAAACGAATGCTCACAAGATGAAGTCCATACAAAAAAAAAATGGTCCCAAAAAAAAATTATATCATTAACTAAACAAAATTTCATTGATAAAAATTTTACATTATAAAAATATATTTTAATTATAGATTACAATATATTAATAACAATCATGGAAAAAAAAATTTGTGTAGAAATAAAATGTGTAAGCTTTAGGGGATAGGTCTAGCCTTGCCATGTTCCACTGTAGTTACCGTCTGCATTGGCGCCACTATGATTGTGGTTAGATATACCACCATCCCTGCCGAGGATGTAAACTGGCGCACCTGTGCTGCCTGGACATGTACATGTGTTATAAGTGTACTTTGTCCGATCTTTCCCGAGATCCAACCGGTATATCCACTTGCCGATGGAGACCTGCTTGGCACAGCCGTGAGGGTGCGAGACGATGATGGCCACCTTGTGTTTGTCTTTGGTAGGGAAATACTTTGAATTGACCTTCCAGTCCAAGGTTTCATAGAGGTCCATCGTCTTCTCCAGTCGGTCGATCAAGGCGATGTCGTGCGTGACGCAGGAGAAGACACACCTGTCTCCAGCTATATCCGTCGTTACAATCTGGACGCCGTCGAGGTTGACCCCCTGTATTGTGCTGCTGTCGAAACCAACCCTGCAGGTGGTGTGGCGGGCCTCAACATCGTCGAAAACAACCAAAGCGGCCGTCACGACGTGGCACTCCCCCCATACCTTACTTGGAGTTGGCAACTGCTGGCAGGCGAAGCATGGGCAGGCCTTGTTGTCCGCTTTTCCATATTTCCTTACTTCCTCCACCCAGCCCGACCCTGTTCGCATCACATGGCTCTCCCGCTCGTGGTAAAATGGATATGGGGCATCTGTACCAGGGTAGAACTCTGGCCTATCTGGGCTGGTGTAGGTGACATCGATCCGCACAGTCAGGTCGGCCAAAGCTCTAATGGCTTCGTAAATGTTCGAGTCCCTGAAGCCTTCAGGAAGATGGTTGACGGTAAACTCGGGCACGGGGATGAAAAGTTCATGGCCAGGATTCTTTTTACAGACCGGTCTGTACTTATTGAGGTCACCTCGTTCTGTCACTCTCTTGGCTACAAGTTTAAAAAAAGAAAAAAAAAAACAATAGTTGAATATGATTTAAGACAAAGACTTAAAAAAGTGAGAAATGTTTAAGTGTTTAAAATGATATTTTCAGAACCTTAATTTTTAACAAGAGATATTACCTCTTTTAGTTTTGTTAGCTCTTGTTTCAGCCATTTCCAATTGAAGCTGATCTCTAGGAAAAGAAAATGTAATTTAAGTTAAAAAAAAAACAACAATTTATGAAATAACAAGAACAATGATTTACAGAGTACAAATATATAAACACATTAATGTAAGCTAAAAGCTCTTTCAAAACACAACAGATCTATAGCAGTGCTACTATCCCCTTGTCAATTCATGGAACAGTTTGAAGCTTCTACAAGAAATAAATAAATAATAAAAATAATAACATTATTTAATTAAATAAATAAGTGTTTGTTTTAATTATAATATTAATAATAATAATAATCTTTATTATCCTTGAGGAAATTTTTTTTCACTATTGAGCATTACAAAAAAAAAACAACATTACAAATATTTGTACATTAGGGGGGAGGCAGCGGGCTGGATTTAAATCCAAGACCATAGATCCAAGATCACACTAGTCTATTAATTTAATCTATTGATTCATTTTATAAAGGGAGACTATACAACAAAGTTTACATTCTCGTATAAGAAATATATCGCCGTCTATTTAGTTAGATCTAGGATCTTGTAAGGAAAGAACAAAATGCATAATTAGATTTACATGCTTGACTGTATTTTCTCGCCTCAAAACACAACAAACACTATCGCTTGGTTGTCTTGTCATGAAAACTCTACCCATGACTGACTACACGCAGTCTAGACTAACCTTACACTAACCAGTTTGTTCGAATCAGTCTGACACACGATCTATTTACTTCTTGGAACGGGGAGAGGCTTGGATGAAAATGTTACATTTTTTCTTGAGTTGGTTATCCTAATGCTTTCAGAGCTATCTATACATGTATATATATATATATATATATATATATGAGGATATATATATATATATATATATGAGGAGCGTACGGATGTCGGCCACCCAGGTTTCATCTTGCATATCGGTCACCGCACTTTATTATTATTAAATCGTTATTAGAATGTTTACTGCCCAACTTCCTCTTAAATATTGCGCATGGACTATTTTGTCACACTTCCGACATGTACAGCTCCCTTTTTCATTGAGAGAAAGTAATTTTATTTGAGTTCAAAGTAGACTACTGTAAAACTGACCTTTTTTTCTCCCAATGGGAAGAACGAGATAGGGTCTCGAGCTAAGACGATTTTTAAGCCCCTAGATCCATCAGCCACTTAAAACCCAGATATAATGCTTCTAAATACAATATAGAAACAAATAATTTTCAAAACCCAGACTCCCTTTTCCCAATTAAACATGTAAACAGGGGGTGGTCCACAAGTTTTACCATTTCTGAATAAGAAAACATATCGTCATATGAAGCAAGTCATCAAAGGGAAATAACGACGCTGCAAAGGAGGGGAAATTAATTTTGTTGTTGTTGTTTTTTTTTAACAATTAATGAAATAACTTTGTATTTTGTCAAAATAATATAGTACAAAATGTATATATAAGTTATGTATGTGTTCTTGTGTGTGTTTGTTACGTGTTTCACTAAAAAAAATTCTAAGATTGCCTATATGCAAAACGTATAACCATTTATTTTAAACCATTTAAAATGCAACTAATATGTACAAATGTTATGGCACTTCTGTGCACGACATTATGCATTACTAAACCAGCATCAATAGGCTGCTGAAAAAATAAGTCACAATAGCAAAATCATTGTAAACCTCGAGCCTACATTATTGATTGACCAGGTGCGCTTAAGGCCTTTGTGTGAAACATCAACATGCACTGGGCTTGTGATAAGTAGATAAATATACACTATGCTATGTGTGGTCTAAGAGATTGTTAAAATCAAAAGAGAGTATGAAGCCTCCCCCCCCCCACTCCCCTTTATTCCATGTCTCCTAAGCATACCATAAGAGTGGAGATGTTCTAAGGAAAAAAAAAACAGGTGAGAGCAGGAGACTAGCGATTATCGATCAACTGGTACCAAAAAGGCTAAGGTGAGACAGGCACACACTGCGCTAGTGAGAGCTGTGCTACGGGGAAAAAAAAGTGCCCGTAGAGACAATAAGGTAGAGTCGAGAGAGTATACTCCTCCTCTTCTCCCTCATAACAGAGGCGATTTTTTTCCCTGGCTAGGCCAAGGTGTGACGTCAGTTACAAGCCGAGAATGAAAGCATGGAGCGTGGGAAAAGTGGCAATATGGCTTGTGTCGTTACGCTAATGTACACAAAAATAAAATTAAGGATGAAATGTCTTAATAATAACATGTTTTACATATATTTCCTTTGATGTGGCCGATAAATCTCCAAACCGGCCCACAACTTTTACAGAGACAAAAAACATGACCATAACTTTTCCGATCAGAAAACCGACCCTACCCCTTTTCAAATTAGATCTAATTTTAAATATGCGTAGTGATACATTGCAAAGAAGCTATTTTTATAGACAAAAGGATGATGAATTCATTGACACCCTCAGTTTTTTTTATAGGTTCTAAAGACCATTACAGAGTTATGAATTTTGAAACTTAAAAATGGCTGGAGATTGGCTTAGTGTGGCCGACATCCGTCCCTTACCCTATATATAACACTGTATTCCTTACTAATCTTCGGATTCGAAGACAAGCCTATAATATTATCATATCATTATGTGTAACATAATAGTATTATATGTACATTTGCACACTAGCGCGTCAGTGCAACACCGCTAGTCACTTGTGTTTTACGTAATAAATGAGTTCCTAATATGTCTTCCCTCTTAAACACTAGTTTGTTATTTGTGTACTAAAAATATTCTACATTATGTCACTATGTGTTTATAGTGTGTACTGTGTAAAACTGTGTTACAGTGTGTAACTACTGTAACAGATCTACATTATTATTAAATGTTACACTTTGTAAAAGTATACTCAAGACAAGACAAGTGTACTGTCTCTTACACTTACTATTATACTATAGTATGTTAACTAAGTAAGAGTAGCCTGCCCTAAGATACGGCTACGTCGGTAGTAAGTAGTATCGATGTGATTGAATCAAATTCATGAAATTGTGAATTTGTGTGACACTGAGACCGACTGAGTGACTGACAGTCACGACTCACAGTCATCATCACAGACTGAGAGTCAGAGTCAGAGTGCTATCTAACTATCTAAGACTCTAATCTAAGAGTAAGACTAAGTTACTAAGACTAAGTCAAGTGTCACTAAGTCGTCTCAGTAACTGTTACTGTAGATTTAGATCTCGATCTATGTCACAATACTAACCTGCTTATTATCAGATGATATATGAAATATGGATAGATAAAAATAAAAGCTTAAGATCTAGATCTATATCTATGTTCAATTTAGATCTATGTAATGTTTAAGCTTAGTCATATAAGCGATAGAGTATAGATTTATAGATTTACTACTATGGCTATTTATCTGGTCAACAATCGTCAGGTGCTGCCAAATCTCGCGAGAGATTATATTTTTAGATAATTTGTAGTTCCGATAACAAAGGGAATTTCCGAAAAGGTCTTCATTCAAAACACCGTCTTGGTAGCACTAAGTCTATCGATATCTTTGGTTTAAAAATAAAGATAATATGATAACATCTTGATTACAAACCATGTAATAAGCATTCATATTGTCTATTTAGAACTAAACTTAAGACTTATAGTCATATTTTAAAATATCTTTAAAGTAATAAGAAAGGTATCCTAAGAATGTAAGCAACAATACGCATGGGGGTTGTACGGGCCGCATTTGAAGGTAACTCAGTCTAAGTCTAATGACATTACATCATTTCAATTAATTCTAATGTGTATTTTTTAAAATAATAATATGACATAATACAAAAATAATAATTACAAAATTTTGTCAACAATGTAAAATTAGCCTATAGATTTACATCTAATAGATTTTATTTGGCTTTGTTTAGCTGTTGTTCCTTTTTTTTTTTTACATTAGGCCTACACCGGCCGGTATTTAATAAAATATTATTACGGTATCTACCAACTTTTTATGATACATAAAGTGATTGCATGAATAAAGAGTGACTTAAACATCTTTAATGATAGACAATCTCCTGGTCACTAAAAAAAAATATTACTGATTACGAGTTGTTAATGAAAACAACTTTCATAGATTAAAACCTCTAATTTCACAACTCAATAGACAAGATCAACTCTACTGTAATGCTGGAAATAATTTTCTTGAAATGAATCATTTTCTGAGAGATTTCGTCTGTTTTAGCAAAGATAAGAACCTATAGGGCCTATGCTGCTCTTCTGTCCATTGATGAGGAAATGGCATTTGAATGAGCCGACCACTCTTTTCTGTTCAGAGGTGTTGGACAAGAGTAAAATAGGTTCCTATATTTATTGCGGTTTATTAGGCTATGTTTCTCTGGAGCAATAAGTAAATTGTTGATAAATCACTTCCAGGGCCGGTCCTAGCTATTGCGGGGCCCAATGCGAAACGGGTTGCGCGGGGCCTAGTCTGGGTAGGGATAAGGGTATAGGCCGTAAGTTAAAATAAAGTTTTTTATAAGAAAATAAATTCGTTTTGCATTTTATTCATTCTTAATTAAGTACAAAAGCACGATCAAATTAACTTTACTTTACGAGCCTTGCGTGAAGCTAAGTCATACAGTATATCAAAGTATACCCAAATGTCGTTTGATTTCAGCTGTTCAAATCTCGGCTGCAAGGGTTGAAGTGCAGTGTCCACAGTTCTGCTGAAGCAATTTATCCTGTAGTCATCTTCAGCATTTCCTAATTGAATTTTTCAAAAGATTTACCATACTGCCTTTTTCTTTGAGGTTTGGCTGGAAATATTGCAACAACTTTCATGTTTTCAGCCAATTCGATTGCTGTCACAAGAATCTGAACAAATCCACCTACTCTCAGTTTCTCTAACCAAGTTATCAAGTTGTTGTACGAATCCATGCATTGCTCAAATCTAGTGTTTCACCTTGCAGTTCTTTACTCACACAAGAACTTGAACCGTAACACAAGTGACACTAAGACTTTGCACTGCTTCCATGGTTCATACAGTGTTTCTGCTTCGCTTTTAATTATCACATCATTAGTCTCTTCAGCTAATTCATCGAGTACGTCACAAATTTCAGGCAATTGATAACGAAGTGCTTTGACACTATCTATTCTACACTTCTATCTCGTTTCGCACAGAGGTTTTACAGACACAGAATGGAAACATGCTTTCGAAATAGTCACCTTCTGTTTGTAGATGCTGAAAAGATGCGTTGTATAGTTCCAAAAAAAAATGTTAAAACATGTCTGCTACCATCAGATTGTAATTATGACACGCACATGGAGTAAAAAAATGCTTTGTTGTTAATATTTAAAAGCCGTTTTTGAACTCCAGAATTGAAGCCTTTCATGTTCGCACCATTATCATAATCTTGTCCACGAATATTTTCAACATTTTAGTCAAGCTTCTCCAGCACATTCACGAGTACATGCGTCCTGTCCAGTTGGACTTTCCACAGGAAGAAACTTTATAAATGTTCATCTACAACCACAAGATCTTTCACATTAACCCCACCTGATACATACCGGATAGTTAATGACATCTGCTCTATGTGACTTCTGTCTGGGGTATAATCTAATAGCACTGAAAAATACTTTGTATTCTTCATGTCTTGAAGGATAGCATTTACTACAGAATCAGCTACTACAGTATTGAGTTCGTTTTGAATCTTATTTCCCAGGTAATGATTATGAATTTCTGCATTGAAGATGTTCCCCCTTTACTGAATCAAACTTTGCGAGTAATTCTATTAGACCTAGATTACTTGGCTCATTACTTGACTCTTCAAGTCTTTCAATGGTAACTCTGAAAGCTAAATTGCGCTCCGCTAGAAATTGTCTGAAACTTACAGGTCTTTGAAATGGTTTGAAACAACAACATAAAAGATAAATAAATAACTTATTCCTGCAGTACAGAATCAAAAAAAAAAAAAAATAAAATAAAAAATAAATAAATAATTATTTTTATCAGTAAAATAATGCGATTCAATAAGTCCATGCTTTCCCCAGGGGAAGTAATCCTGCTGACTAAAGATTTTGATCTCTTTTCTAAAAGATAAAGCGATTCTATAGAATAGCTCTACTCTAGATCTGAAACTTATCGATTGACTTTGAAATCCAAGGTTAGCAAAAGAAAACAAATATTAAAAATATAGATCTAAATAAACAACGTATTAGAACAATCCAGAATAAAAAAATTACGCAAAATAAATTATAATTATTATACCAGGGGAGGTAATCACTAAATCAGACTGAATTTCTACACATACTCACATACTTCACATAGATTAGATCTATATTCTAGATCTAGATGATAGAATTATAAGAATATAAAATAGATTTTTATTCTAGATCTAGAATTACTAGTGATACTACTAATCATCCAACTAATAACAAATGTGAGTTATATAGATCTATCTACTTTTTTTTATACTGAACTAGACTACTGAGTCTCTGAGGACCCTAGCTAGGCCTAAGCCCTAAGTCCTAAGTCTAAGGCAGGCTAAGGGGCTAAACCTAAAAATAATCTACTTAGTTAACTTATAATATTAGTATATAAATATTACTAGTCTACTATAATGCTAAATTTATAAATCTAGTAGTAGTAGACTAATATTAAATAATATATTTTATATATTAATTAATATTATATATATATTAATATATTTATATAATTAAAGATAGATATTTATATCTAATAGATTATATTATTATAATTCTATCTATAGTCTATATTATATTTAGTATTTATAGAATAGATCTAAATACATAAATGTCATAAAATAGACATACTCAGTGGTCACATAGACTCTTAGACTAAGTCTTAGTAAGTTAGAGTCACTCTAGAATACTCTAGATCTAGATTCTAGAGTAGAGATAGAATAGAAAAACATAGATCTAGATGATAATATTTTCTATATCTAGACATCTCAAGACTCAAGAATATTTTTTCTTAAGTAGATTGGCTCAAGGTAGATAGACACAATGACATACTTGACATACATATAGGGCCTACACCTTAGTTTTGACTGTATTGCGATTTAAGCGGGAGGGTTTCAGAGCCCTGCCGAATCCTGATATTCAAAATCCCAGTCAGTACCAGGATACAAACCCAGGACCCACAGTTCGGAAGCTAAGTGCTTTACTACTCAGCCACCCCACCTTTTGTTACTCATTATGTACGTGTTAACATTTTTGTTTTGCTCCTTTGTTCCGCTTCTCTCTTTATTATTAACTTTAGACTGATGCCAGTAGCAATTGGCCTACATGATGCCAAATCACTTATTAAGTTAAATTTTTTTTCTTCACAGATCAACAGTTCAGGTTTACCACTAAAGAAAGCTGTCAATCAGATCTAGAAATGGCCCCCACTAAGAATGGTGTAACCAACAGCAGACCAACAAGACGATTAATCACTATTAAACAGAAGAAAGAGATCATATCAACATATGAACAAGGGGCAAGGATCATAGATCTGGCCACTAGGTATAATATGGCCACATCCACAATAGCCACTATTCTGAAAAATAAAGAGGCCATTAAAGCAGCCAGGGTATCATCGGGCGTCAAAACTTTATCGACTCAAAGAAACATCTTCATCGAGGAGATGGAGAGGATGTTAATATTGTGGATGAGCGAAAGGCAAATGTCTGGTGATGTTCTGACTCAGGCCAGAGTATGTGCCAAGGCAAGGTCCATCTTCTTAGACTTGAAACTAAGTCGGCCCAGGGCTAACACTGAAGCAGGTGAGGGGGTGAATGTGTTCAAAGCCAGTCGAGGCTGGTTTCAGAATTTCAGAAAAAGAATAGGACTCCTAAGCATTGACAGGCAAGAGGAATCAGTGGTGACCTATTCAGTAGATACAAGAGTTGCGCAGGAGTTTCTAGATTTCGATGAGGACTACAAATCTGTTATTCATAGTGATCATTCAGGATCTCGTGAATCATTTATGAAACAAGAGATGGCAATACCATGTGAATCATTGATCAAACTCGAAGACAATCCCGTAGAGGAGGAGAACACATATTTGTCTGACCAGGATCATCAGCGTTCTGTATCAGATGAAGACTTACACTGGAAAAGTAAAATTCCTTCCGAAGACATTGAAGCCATGTTTCATCATTGGGAGCAGTTTCAAACTCTGGCTTTAAGGTGGCACCCTGACAGAGACGAAGTAGGCAGAGTCTGCAATCTTGTAGAAGACACATGTCTCAAACCCTTCCTAGAAACCCTGAAGAAGAAAAAAGATGAACTGACGGTGGAGAAAATATTTTGGTCGTCTGTCATCCCAGAGAGTAGAGAAACTACTAAAATTTCTTCTTCAGGGCGAAGGAAGTTGAAGGTTCCAGTGAAGTGTCCTGATATTGATGCCTCTTTGAGATGAAAACTGTCTGGGGCATGCCTTTGTGTGTAAATACTGTAAATAGTGAATTCAGCTAAATCAAGTCTTCTGGAGTTCTTAAAGGTAATCATACTCCTAGACTACATTTTTAACTCTCTCTGTGATTATTTTCCACGCTCAGAAAGAATGATTAATTTTTCTCTTTTGTATTTCACTAGCCTTTTAGGTTTAAACTTCAATAACGTTTTTCTTTTAATTAAACAATGTTATAATTTGTAGAAATAAATGCATGCCCTATTTATATTTAAAACTTAAATAATATCAAAGTGTATGAACCCAAAAATTAAGTTTTAAATTTAATGGGGTCAAATCAACTATGGTATTGTCAATCATAAGAGAAAGAGTTAAAGTAGATTTCATACATGTGTATAGGCTTGTAGTTTCATTATAATATGGGAACTTTATGAAATTTATATATAAAAGGTCTGTTCTGAAATTCTTTGTCTGTTTGTATTAAGGTTCAAATTGGATTAGATAAAGAGTAACACCTTTAGTAAAATCAATAAGTTTATCTTTAGAATAGAGATCCTTCAGTCAGGATAGAAGACTTAAAAGTAAAGTAGCAATTAATTATATATATATATATATGTAAGTGGACCAAAACTTCAAATACAAAAAACAAAACCTAATAAAATACTCAGAAAGACACAAATTTAATTACATGACTAATCCAAACTAATCGATACACATATTAATATAAGCTCTTTTTTTTTAAAAGTATTTTTTTTTGTAAATATCTTGCTTGTTTTTCTAATGGGAGGTTTTGGATCTAAGTCTTTGTTCTGGCCTCTTGATAAAGTATGTAGCTTTGAAGGACCTGTTCGTCATTCTCTGGTGATACTCCACAAGGGCAGGTTTCTCTAGTTCCAATGTTTGCTTCCAGAACATAGTTTTCTCATTCTGTTTTGTCCAGTTCTGAGGCAAGAATAATTAAAAGCAATTGCTTAAATATCTGTAATAAATGTGATACCTTTATAAATCTATATGTAGTATTTGTGTTAAAATAGCAATTTTTATATGAAAAGTAAATATTAAGTATAATGTCAATAAAAGTCAAAATGAAAAGTAAATTAACAAGCTAAAGAAGTGAATTAACAAGCTAAAGAAGTAAATTCACAATCTTAAGAAAGAATATCAGCAACTAATAATTATAGCTTGTAACTTTAATTTTGTAGTATAAATCATTTTATTTTTATTCAATCTTCCATTGTAAGCAAAATCAATGACAGTGTAATTTGTAAGTGATTGAAAAAAATTGATTTAAGTAGTACTGTATGTCTTTTGGTAGGTAGTCAGAAAAATGGAAAAATTATTTTCTAAAAACATGAGTGAATTATGCATCTAAATTTTTTGTATTTAATTTTTTTTAAAATCCTGGTTATTGTATAATGAGTCTTGAAGATGACAGGACATCTTATTTTGTAATCTTTACCAAGTGGAGCTAAATTTGATATCTTTACCAGTGGAGCTTAAGCGGTAATCTTTACCAGTGGAGCTTAATATGTAATCTTTACTAGTGGAGCTTAATCTGTAATCTTTTCTAGAAGAGCTTAATCTGTAATCTTTAACATTGGAGCTTAAGCTGTAATCTTTACTAGTGGAGTAATAAGACATTTAACACAGAGACACAACTCAGAACTTTTTTAGTTAATCAAACACTTTATTAACAATTGAACTTATTTACAAGTAGTACTATGTAGATCATCAAATCAACTCATAGGAAATATAACGGCCAAGATGTACTATCTATCATAAGAAAAGACTTTCCCACTAAACAGTTTTCAACTAACTCAAGCTTAAATATCTGCACTATTATTTTCTCAGAGTCCAGTCACCAACTAACTTCTAAGTCACAAACATCTCATCAACCCTTTTCACACATTCAAGTGGACCTGTTGACCACAAACCTCAACATCTCATACAAGGCATTGTAGAGTGAAACTATACATTTAGTCCAACCATAACAACTGCAGTTTGTAACAACCATTAGGGGAGGGGCTATCCAGGAAAAGGTAGGCCTATCCCTGCTACCTTAAGGCGCTCACTAAACAGAACTTTCCTTCCCCTTATTTCAGAAACAAAATAACTAAATTCTAATCATGTCCTAACAAACACAAGCCCCCTTGTGAAGTGGCCAAGCCTTAGCTAAGCAGTTTTGGCCTGTCAGTAACACATCTTGCTTCTGAAGGAATATCTGAAGACTCCCATGTCTGGATGCTTTGAATGCTGATTAAAATGAAAGTTAAAAAAAAAATTATTTTTTTTTCTATTTGAATTTATACTTAGCAATTATTTATTTTGTTTACTAAAAAATATGCACCATATCTTCTCTCAGGATACAGCTAGATATCTACAAAGCAACATTATAGATATTGTTCAAATTCTACAACCTGGATAACTAATCCTTGCTGCCAAAAATCTTTTCAATTATCAGTCTATGGTAAGTTTTTAAAAAATATTAGCAGTATTCTACAGCATCCTGGGTTGGACACTTATCCAGATAATGGTTGATGGCATGCCAAGGGTTATCTTTTTCATGAGCTTAAACGAGAATGTTGTCATTGGAATGCCCTGACATTGCTGCAAATATCAAATCAGGTGCCACTTAGCCAATACTACCAATAATGTCATTGAGGATAGCATCTGGCAGCAGATAGCGATGAAAGAGAGAGCTGGAGAGCTCTTAAGACTATCACAGGACACTTATTTGAGACCCATTTGAGACCCATTTGAGACTTATTTGTTGAAGACTAAGTGCCAAATCGATGATACTATCGTTGATCTGACCTCATTCAATTAAATTTATGTTTGATTTTCTTAACTTTACTTTGTGTTATATCAAAAGAGCTGCATTTCCCTTTAATTCTATACTAAATACAACATTTTCTATTGAGGCCTAATCATAACAGGGTAGTGAAATAGTAAATAGCAAAATAAAGAATTCCTTGAAAATGCGAAAAAAAAATAATTACAGAGAGAAAGAGTTGAGCACAGTTAAGATCACTGTAAGACACAAATTAATTGATTAACACAGTGATGCTCAACCTCATTCGGTCGGCGGGCCATTTTAATTGTTGACAGTCGTGTCGCAGGCCACATAAAAATAAAATAAAATAAAAATAGGAAATAGGCATTAAACCATTTTTGTTAGAAATTATTGAATCTATTATTTACATTGATTCATGAAAGTTTATCACAATAAGTTTTAAATATCTAAATATCTAGCTGCATAGATGAGACGCTCAGTTGGAGCCTGAATCTAGAATTCTAGATGTTCGTCCGTAAGACGATTGCGTAAAATGTGTTTCACCCGATTAATCACTGAAAAGGTTTTTTGTCACAAATAAGTAATTATTGTTATCATCGTAAACGCTTGTTTTCGGAGATTTAGAAATGTTTCTACAAGCAAATCAGCGTAGAAATCCATTATCCATTATCTTAATCACTGGAAATGTGTCAAGCAGGGATGTTTAGCTTCGTAAGTCAACCAGTACCAGTTCTAGCTCTGTCAGGGCCCTTGAAACATTGGCGCAGACGGAATTTTGAAACCACGAACTTTGTTCAATCTGAACACGATCATCATCAAATAGTTCAGACTGAACACTTCGCCACATTGATTTTGTTGGTGAATGAAGCCACAGAGGCTCGTTTCCTTCTAACTCGATAGCTTGTCTAATAATTCTTGTTGTCAAGTATATTTGTTGCGCCGTCAGTGGTCACTCCCACTAATTTCTCCCAAGCAAGAGAAAGATCTTCTGTAACGATTGAAACTTCTCTGAAAGAACTTTGAATTTTGCGAGTGGTGATCCCACGCATACCCCTCATAACAACTAACTTCTTTGATTTCAAAACTTTTGCTTTTACCGCGAATTAATACCAAGATTTTGAGCGGTTTCTGATAAGTTTGTAGATTCGTCGGCGGCAGTAGAATAAATTTCAAAATCTTGTTTGTCTGTTAAATTTTAATATATGGAGATATCTACCCAAATCTTTATCTCGCCTTGTATTGTCAAGAGAAAGGTTGACAACGTCAACAGGATTATTCTTTTCAGATCACTGTTCTTCCTTCTCTGCTAGAAAACACTTCTTTTTGGTAAATATTCTCATCGACTCTCCTTTTTAGGTGAAATGTAGCAATCGCGTCTCAAACCAAAAATCCCGATTCATTTATGTGTTTGATTTCATAAAGCTGTTAGTGTCCTTCAAAAAAGACACTCTATGTTAATAAAACAAAATATTTACCCTAACGTAGAGAAAGATTTTTTTTTTCAAACTTATTTTTATGACAGTGGATTTTCTACACTTTTGCCAACGCTTCGGCGGGCCGGATGGAACACCGTCCGGCCCGCGGGCCGTAGTTTGGGCATCACTGGATTAACACATATTGCATTTAGCATAACAAAAATCTTACAATAGTCCAAATGAAATGTAAAGTCATTCAAATATTCCACTGATGATTGTATTTGTAGATAGTATTGTAAATTGTTAGTTAATAGAATCTCGTCTGTACGAATTCTCTGTTTGTTTGTTTTGATTTCATTGCTAAGTCGGTTGAGACATTATTATTATCGGTTGAGACATTATTATCGGTTGA
>JADKLZ010079391.1:377089-390626 GCA_021533235.1 Biomphalaria straminea
CTAGTGGAATCAACGTTGGCATCGTTATTTAGGAGAGAAAGAGTTAAAGCGCGTCTAGTCTGTGTTTGTCATCATCATCATCATCAAACTCCATTTGAGTGAGGGCTTGAGAGGCTTAAATCCTCTCTTGCAAAAGCCCTGGACAGAAACCCTGCTGTCTTGCGTAGTGCTTAGGCGTCACCATACAGGTCGAGAAATTTTGGTTTCCCAGACCTGTCGAGACGGAGAGCAGTCTGGAGCAGTCGAACAGAATATGAGACACGGTTTCCTCTTCTTCCCCGCAGCGGGGGCACCGTGAGTCAAAATTTGGCCATAACCGTGAAAAGTATGAGCCAACAGGACAGTGGCCTGTCCTGCACTGTGCTATAACAGCTTGCTCAGGCCTGGACAGCCTCCACCACGGGGAAGTGCGGTCAGGGCGCCTCATGCGCTCCCAGACTCCACGGGCTTTTTGGGACTTGTCCCAACACTCAAACCACTTTTCCATTTCAGTTTTTTGAATTGTAGCCAGGGCATGGTGAAAACTTACAGCCTGTTCAGTTGGTGGAATTTGTCCTCCCTGGTGGGCCAAGGAGTCTGCAAAAGTGTTACCAGTCACACCTATGTGACTCGGTACCCACTGCATTATTACAGGAATGCCATAGCGCTGCTTCATGTTGTGTGAGGCCATGATGACAGTGTCGATTTTGGGGGGCCATGGTCCAGGGCTTTGCAAAGCCTGTAGTACAGGTTTTGAGTCAGTGACCACAACAATCCGTGTTGCCCTCAAATGTCCCTCGCCGAGATGTGAGTCAATGACCTTTAGGGCTTCACAGACTGCCATGGTCTCCGCATCAAAACTGCAAACAATACCACATGGTCCAAAGATTTTAACTGAGTGGGAGCCAGGAAAGTCGATGTAGGCTCCATAGCCTGCTCTTTCGGAATCCAACAATGCCGACCCATCAGTGTATGCAAAAATAGCACAGGGTTTGAAAGCATTAATGGTCTCCAGTGCTATTATTTGGAGGTCGTTAGATGAACGATTTTGCTTGGTGGCGTTAGTCTGTGTTTGTTGACGGCGACATCTAAATGAAATTCTATCGACCACCCTGTCACTGACAGACTATAACATTGGGTATGTGTTTGCTTAAATGTGGAGTGTATGTTTGTGTGTGAATGTGGGGGGGGGGGGAACCTAGGCTCTGTAATGGTATTCTACTTGACTATTTTTACTGCTGCCGTCAAAGCAAGTGGACTGTCCTGACTTGGCAAGAAGTCGTAAAATACATTGAAAATTGTGTTTCAGACAGGCAAACAATGTCAGAAGCTACAAATCGTTAGTAGTAACTATTTCAACGTCACTTGAAACTCGAATGATCTTTTAAAATCACTTAGTGTTCACATATCATTTCAACTTTACTTGGAGCTGAAATGAACTTGTTGATAAACATTTAAGACCAAATAGTAATACTCTGTGACTAGTAGGGGGTCGTTCGTAAATGACGTCAAGCAAAAAAATGATCGTTTTTGACCCCCCCTCCCCCCTTGTCACAAAGTGTCACAAATTCTCAGACCCCCCTCCCCCTTCTGCGTCACGTCACAAAATAAAAAAAAATGATTTATTTAAATTATTTATTTCTCATCAATTTTTTCCCAAAAAAGGTTTCATGTGCTCATTGATAGTATACACGGGAAGATTTCCTTCTTCTGCTTGAGGAGCTGACTCGAAAAATAAAATTGTCTTCAATGATATCTTCATCTATCCATTCAACACTCTCCTCACCAGCGTTTCGCAAAACTACAAGGAATTTGTTGTCTTTTTTTTTTTAAATGTCTCTGAATTTTTTTAATTTGTGACGTCACAAAATCACTACCCCTCCCCCTTGTCACAAAGTGTCACATGTTCTCAACCCCCCCCTAGAGCGTGACGTCATAGGGATTGATGTGATCTCTGGTAAAACTGTGTACTGTGACATTAAACCTGTGTGGTATTATTGCGTGTTTGTTCCCATCTTGAGCGGTTCTGTGACTTAAAATCCGCATGAATGTGGTTCTATAAAATGTGAAAGTTTTTAAGTTTCTAATTAAAACTCTCATTAAAACATCAACTAATGACGTTCTCTCATTAAAACATCAACTAATGACGTTCTCTCGTTAAAACATCAACTAACATCGTTCTCTCACTAAAACATCGACTAATAACGTTCTCTCATTAAAATACACTAACAACGTTCTCTCATTAAAACATCAACTAACTACGTTCTCTCATTAAAACATCTACTAACAACGTTCTCTCATTAAAACATCAACTAACAACGTTCTCTCATTAAAACATCAACTAACTACGTTCTCTCATTAAAACATCAACTAACAACGTTCTCACATTAAAACATCAACTAACTACGTTCTCTCATTAAAACATCAACTAATAACGTTCTCTCATTAAAACATCAAATTAAAAGTAAATTAGCAATCATACATAAAACACTGAACCATAATCTCCAAATACAAAAACAAAATTTAATACAATACTCAGAAAATTGTTTAAATTAGAGAACGTTTTACTTGATGTTTTAATGAGAGAACGTCATTAGTTGATGTTTTAATGAGAGTTTTAATTAGAAACTTAAAAACTACGTACTCTCATTAAAACATCAACTAATAACGTTCTCTCATTAAAACATCAACTAATAACGTTCTCTCATTAAAACATCAATTAACTACGTACTCTCATTAAAACATCAACTAACTACGTACTCTCATTAAAACATCAAGTAATAACGTTCTCTAATTTAAACAAACAAAAAGAAAAACAATCCTTTGAAACTGTAGGCCTAACAGTAGATTTATGGCCTTAAGGTTACCACACAAGTCGTTTTAGCGGTAACCTTTGACTTATCTTATCTTATATGATGCAGACGTTTCTTAAAAAAAAAAGATGATTACGTCCTACTCGTCATGCATTTAGTCATACATATTAACCAATGATCTAAACTCTGGTTTTCCTGGCTAGTTCAGGCAACTCATTCCATGCTTTAATAGCAATAAGGGAAGAGAGAGCTTTTATACACATTAGTCCTAGCATATGGTATGACTATTAAGAAAATATCTTTGTGTCTTTCTGAGTATTGTATTAAATTTTGTTTTTGTTTTGGGAGATTATGGTTCAGTGTTTTATGTATGATTGCTAATTTACTTTTAATTTAGTGATTTTTTTTAAAAAGGTGTTACTCTAGTCTAATGTGAATAATTGTTTGTTATGAATCTCACTTCTCTATTTTGTGCCTGTTCAGTTTCTTAATGTTTACTTGAGGATGTCCCAAACAGAGGATGACTTTCTATGTTTGCTTTAACATTTTTTTGATTTGACATTTATGCGGGTAGATCTTGACTGTATAGATCTAGATTCACAGTCACCCAAAGCCTCTTATGAGGCGCTGTTGTAGATTCACAGTCACCCAAAGCCTCTTATGAGGCGCTGTTGTAGATTCACAGTCACCCAAAGCCTCTTATGAGGCGCTGTTGCTGAGTGGTAAAGCGCTTGGCTTCCGAACCTGGGGTCCTGGGTTCGAATCTCGGCGAAGACCGGGATTTTTAATTTCTGGAATTTTAGTGCTCCAAAACTTTAATGGGTTGAGGGCGCGGTGGCTGAGCGGTAAAGAGCTTGGCTTCCGTACTGGGGGTGCCGGGTTTGAATCCTGATGAAGACTGGGAATTTTATTTTGGGATTTTTGGGCGCCCTTGAGTCCACCCGGCTCTAATTGGGTACCTTACAGTTTGGGAAAAGTAAAGGCGGTTGGTCGTTGTGCTGGCCACATGACACCTTCGTTAGCCGTGGGCCACAGAATCAGATGACCTTTACATCATCTGCCCTATAGACCACAAGGTCTGAAAGGGGAACTTTAACTTTGAATGGGTACCTGACTTAAGTTGGGGAAAAGTAAAGACGGTTGGTCGCTGTGCTGGCCACATGACATCCTCGTTAACCGTAGGCCAAAAAAAAAAAAAACAACAGATAACCTTTACATTATCTGCTCGCTAGATCACCAGGTTATAGAAGGGAAATGTACCAACCCTCTGGGGGATAGGGCCGATTCTATTTCTGTACTAGACCCTAACACGTATGTATCGGATTTACCCGCTTCGTAGTTCAATTTTACAAGAAATGACTTTCAATGAAATCTCTTAAGGCCCACGCCCATTTACAAAGTCGAAATCTACTTTTTATATTTTCCAATTTGTTTATCAATTTGCTTTATTAGCTAAAATATTGTACCCCAAATAGTTGCTAAATCTAGTTTTGCAAGCAAAAAAAAAAAATATTGGGCGTGGACTGGTGATATTACTTGATAAGCAGGTATTTTTAAAAAAAAAGAACAGTATTTCAACAATTAAGTTTAAATTTAGTCCCATTTTATATATATAGCCTCCTTCAGTCGCGAAGGAAATGAGATGATTGCCGATATTAACTTTTTACTTCATTAGAAATGAATCTTAAAAAGAACACAACTATTCTTTCAGCATTCGAAACTATATTTCAACAAGTGTAGCTGTACTTTAAGTACTAGATATGAATTCCATTCCCCCCCCCCCCAACTCCTTCATAGTTCACATACTTGGGCACTTAGGCGAGACTTAGTTGTCTCCCCACCTTGATTTCTGGATCTACTTGCACTTACCTAGATCTAGGCGCTGTTTCATTTTCGATTCGATTTGCGCAGTGGAACTCGTCTTATAGGTATAGGTTAAGGAAATTCTTTCAGTGACTGTAATTGAGTCTGTGCGTTGAAATAGGTTCGAGATTTGTTACAGAAGTGTTAATCAGAGCTAAGCGTGACAGTGTTTGGTGTGTATCATGTCTTTGGTCAGGCAAGTTTACGAGCCAGTCGCTCAAGAGTTTAACACTAAAAAGTAAGAGAATATATACACCGGTGTTCAGTATATATATATATAATAATTATATATACATATGCATTGTTTGTTGTGTAATGTTTATAATAATAATTAATTTCTTTAACTTCGCAATACACCTCTCTCTCTCTCTCTCTCTCTCTCTCTCTCTCTCTCTCTCTCTCTGTCTCTCTCTCTTTTTTACTTTCTTTTCCTCTCTCGTTCACTCTTTCATTTTTCTTTAGATTCTCTCTCTCTCTCTCTCTCTCTGTCTCTCTTATTTACTTTCTTTTCCTCTCTCGTTCACTCTTTCATATTTTTAGATTCTCTCTTTCTGTCTCTCTCTATCTTATCTACTTTCTTTTCCCTTTTCTCTCTCTTTTTTATACTCCCCCCTCCTCCTTTATTCCCCCTTTCTCTCTTTCCTTTCCTCTTTCGTTAAACATTAATACAACATTGTATGTCACATATATCCTTCTTATTTTTTTTTTGCTTCTTTCCTTAAAAAAAAAGATGGCACCTTACTGGATTCAGGCAAACTCTTTCCATGTTGTTATGTCTCAAGGAATGAAAGGGTACTGTCAAGAATTTTCCTTAGCAATATAGAATAAGAAATTTGCCTTCATCTTTTTGAGTATTAACTTTTTTTTTTCTATATGTTCGCTATGCAACTTTACTTTTTAGTCGTTCTGTCCTGAAGAGTCTCTAAATTGGGGATTTTAATCATGTTTTTACCCTAAAAATCTGTGAACATTCAATAGGTATAAATCTTACGGCTCTGTTTTGCCTCTATTTTAGTCTCATGTTTTCTTAAGCTGAGGGATCTCAAACAGGTGACGTTTATTCCAATAGTGGTCTTGACAAAATTTAGTTATCATATTTTATGTTTTTGTCCAACTTCGTCAATTTCTTTGAATGAATCCTAGTGCTTTGTTTGACATTGCATTTTGATAATATTTCATATATTTCATTTATAAAAGCTCTTACCACGAATAAGAGTAATCGTATAATAATAATAATAATAATAGGCTTGTCTTCGAGTCCGAAGATTAGTGAGGAATACAGTGTTTCCCGTGGCTGTGCAGTCCTAGCTGTGACCTACATATTTTGCCACATCCAGGGCAAGCAAAGCCATTGTCCGCAGGTGGTCGGTTTAGATTTTCTTTTCGTCGCCTGCGTTTGTCCTCGGCGGCAGATTTTCTTTTGGTCTCAAATGTGTATCCCGCGGCCTTCGTGAGTGACCTCCAGCTGTCTCGTTCCGACGCCTTCAGGCGAGAGTTTGGAAGAACAAATCGCTCCGCCTACCTACAAAAATAAATGTCTACCGGGCGGTGGTTCTCTCAACCCTTCTATATGGCTCTGAGACATGGACACTATATAGAAAACAGCTAAGACTTCTTGAGCACTTTCACCAAAGGTGCTTGCGCTCCATTATGGACATACGATGGCAGGACCGCACTAATCGTATAGCACTATATATATATATATATTGTTATGGTGTTTGTAGATAGTTGTCTACCTTAGTCTACCGGACCTGCGTGATGAGCACTTTGCTATATGGAAGCGAAACATGGTCAACATACTCATGGCAGGAAAAAAAGCTGAATGTCTTCCACCTCCGATGCCTAAGGCGGATCTTAAAAATAAGGTGGCAAGATAAAATAACAAATGAGAAAGTGCTACAAAGAGCAGGGTGCCAGGACATCCGCTCTATTATCAGCAGCAGACGCCTTGGCTGGCTTGGCCACGTTTGCAGAATGCCAGTAGGTAGACTACCACAAGATATACTGTATGGCGATCTTATTGAAGGCAGGAGAGCCGCTGGTCGCCCACTTTTACGGTATACAGATGTGTGCAAACGTGACATGAAGCTTTTTGAAATCGACACTAGCAGCTGGGAAAAAGTAGCACTGGATAGATCCACATGGAAAGAGAGCATAAGAGAAGGGACTCGGATTGCAGATGCCATACACAACAGAGGCAGAAAGAAGGCTAACAATGCAGCTGCTCCTGGTGATTTTATATGCCCAACCTGCAACCGCAGCTGTGTATCAAGGATTGGCCTCTTTAGCCACACAAGACGTTGCAAAGGGAAAAGATCGTCTCGCGAGACGTAAAATGCCACATAAAATGCCACAGATAGTTGTCTGTATTCTGACAATTTTGTTTGTAGATAGTTGTCTGTATTCTGACAATTCTGTTTGTAGATAGTTGTCTGTATTCTGACAATTTTGTTTGTAGATAGTTGTCTGTATTCTGACAATTCAATGCGAGCTCGTGGACACACAAAACAGAGAATAGTAAATAGATTTGATAACTCAGGTTGATAACTTTAACGATTTAATAATAACTCAAAAGGGCACAGTCAATGTCATCCTCCTAAGCGTCCTGTCCGTTTCTTCACTTGTCCGTAATCCTACTTTTTTAATTTCTCGTCACGGCATTCTATGAAAACCCGTTTAACCCAAAACTTGTACGCGTCTTCGTGTCATTACAATATATATATATATATATATGTATATATATATATATATATATATATATTAAACTTCCTACTCTTGGATTCTTTTCGTGGAAAAAGATGGGTGGACTCCAACGATTTTTCTTAGTATTTTATTTGACATTTAATTGAAATATTTGAGGGAAAAAACATCACTATCTAACTGGCAACACTCTGGTTTGACTGTTATAATTTTTCAGACTTACAATAATCTTTCAAAAAAGTTAGTCTAAAGCTTGTTAGGCAGGCTTAAAATAAATGGACTGGTCACGGACTAAATGCGAACCAATGTGTGTTGCTGACATGAGTACACTTGTTAATAAATTAAACGAATTTTACAGTCGTTTTGAATGCCACGGCTTTGAGAAAGGCCACCATGATTCGTTGAAATCAATCCATACCAAAAACGTAGACCCAAACCCAAGATCTGTTTAATACTCTAGAAGTGATAACAATGTTTAAACAAGTAGACTCAGACTTCAGGCCCGACAAGTTAAGCGGGCAGGTTATAGAGCTAAGTGCTGAACAAGTCACTACTATCTTCTGCTATATTCAACAAGTCTTGGCTAACGCACAGATGCCACAGAATACCTTCCTACCAGTTGGAAAACATCAGAAATAATACCAGTACCAAAACGTCATCTCCCCCCCCCCAAAAAAAAAAATACATATAGGTGTTGCTTGTAACAATTACACCGAATCTAATGAAGTAATAGAAAAGACGAAGAAACACTTTTCGACTTTCTCCATTTTGCATAGAGACCCTGAAGAAGTACGGTAGTTGCAATACTATTCATTCGAGATACTCGGAAACACTATGCTAGAATATTGGTTGTTGACTTGTTCGTTCGCTTTTAACAACCACCCAACCAGATCTCACGATAAAAAAGTTTTGTGATTTGAATGTTAGCAAACATTTGAAAGTTTGGGTTTGCAACTGTCTGATAAAAACGCCCACACAATGTAAAAGCGTTCGTGTGTCAGGTACTAGAGAGCTTAAGCACTGAAGCGCCGCAGGGGTGCGTTCTTTCACCAGTAACACTAACTAGAGTTACTAGAACAATGGCATTCGGAGCCCGTCTGTTTATATTCCCATCATCTAATGGACCTCATTCACGAAATGGACGGTCACGTGATAATATTGATAACACACACACACACAAAAACTGTCAACCATTGTTGATTAAAATTAGATCGTAATTTGTATAGAAGAGATAGAGAATCACGTGGCTCAATGTTGTCTGTTTACGATTGGTGAATGGAGCCCATTCCTTGATGACGCAGCCGTCATCGGCCTTGTCGCAGTTGACGGAAGGTGAATGGTGCAGCCTTTCACCAATGTAGACTTATCTCTCATTCTAAATGTGAGGAAACAATAAAAAAAATATCGTAGATTTTATGAAACTTAAAAGACCATCTTGTAGAATTCAATTCAGATCAACAACCAATTCGTAGACCAAGTGGAAGGATGTATATAACTATAAACAACTTGCTAAATTCTGAGTAAACACTGCCCAAATCTTGATATTAAAATACCTCGACTCGACCCGAGATATATGGTGTGGAAGACGTAACGTGTAAAAATTGTTATTACCAGACAGTGGTAATAGCTTTCTAAAAATACGTTCAACCATGACGAGTGGGGGACTACTGTATGGGTTAGGGTACCGTCGTTTCGACCAAAGCTAATGCCCAGGCTCTCGTCTCTTTTCTGTGAGATGATCCAAAGTCGCTGGGCGACTGAAGGTGGCCATAGATTGGTTCGTATTTTCTAATTGTTTCTAAATGTTTAGTACGTTCTTAAAGCGCGTCTAGTCTGTGTTGTGTTGACGGTGACATCTAAATGAAATTATATCGACCACAGACTATAACATTAGGTTTGTGTTTGCTTGCCTAAATGTGGAGTGTAAGTTTGTGTGTGTGTATGAATGAGGGTGGGTGGGAAAACCTAGGCTCTGTAATGACTATTTTTACTGCTGACATGAAAGCAAGTGGACTGTCTTGACTTGGCAAAGTCGTAAAATACATTGAAAATTGTGTTTCATTATAAGACAGGCAAACAATTTCAGAAGTTACAAAATCGTTAGAAGTAACTATTTCAACATTTCATGAAACTCAAATGATCTCTTTGCAATCAACTCAAATGATATTTTAAAATCAACTCAAATTATATTTTAAAATCAACTCAAATGATATTTTAAAATCAACTCAAATGATATTTTAAAATCAACTCAAATGATATTTTAAAATCAACTCAAATGATATTTTAAAATCAACTCGAATGTATGCAGAGTTGCTCTGAAGGCTTTGTTAAATGGGACATACTTGGTCGTTGGCGTTGTGGCCCGTACTGTATCTGTCTCGCGACCAAGGTGCACCTTTAGGTAACGATTCTCTCCTAATCAGGCCTTATGTGAACACGCCTAACCCAACTTGAGAATAAGAGTTCCAAACTATTGTGGTAATAGAAAAGCAAATAACTAACAGCCAATTTTACCCAATTGGTAACACGATTAACTGACTTTAAAAGTTTTACTGTCAATCGCCGTACTGCCGTACTAAACTATACTGTCTCTCTATCTCATTCTGGACCGTACTTAGGGGTACTCAGGGCCGGCCTTAGGCAGTTCCCATTGCTCCTAATTGAGGCTGCGCCTGTCAGGGGCTTAACGTTTTTTGTTTAGTATATTACTATAAGTCATGACTCTTGTCACATCCTTTTAAAGATCCAGGACTTAAAATAGGGTTAACATATTTAGAGTATCATACGATTGACGTAAATTTAATTAAGCCACTGGCGCCTAATGCGTTGAGTTGCTTCCTATGAATGATGTATAATAAATATTATTTTAATGATCGAATAAATAGTAATAGTTGTTATTGTAAGAAAAAAAAATTGAAGAGAACCTCGCAAGCATCTATTAAATTGGGCTCCGCATTATGTAAGGCCGGCCCTGCTCGTACTGTTGCTTTACAGTACTTTACACAATGTGCTTTTGGTCCCCCGTAGGCTTTCAATCACATGATCACATCACGGGTCATATTTTCGTGTAACGTCCATACCAGCACTGTCCCTTGTCCATCGACACAGCGCGTTTAACTGTATTACGGTACCTGTGCCACATGTGTCAGCTAATCGTACCCAGTAGACCACATCGCGTTGCCAGTGCAGTTACAACAGTATCTTAGTCCAATAGCATTACTTGTTTGGTTTAATGTACTCTAATACTAAACTGTCAAGCGGGGGGGGGGGGGGCAGACAAGCCACAGCGACATTGTTCATATATCGTGGCGTCATATCACAAACCGGTATATTATATGACTTGTCTGATGACTCAGATCTGTATCATTCCTCATTTCCTACCGTGATAAACCTTGGCCTTGTAGTTGTAGGCTGTCTGACTTGGACAGATTACTCTGGAGAAGTCTGAGTTTCTTGTAAGGGTGTATTCGATGTACTTAAATAACAAGTAACAAGACCTACACATGTATCAAGTAGAAAAGTGCAAACCGATATACAAATACAGATGAGTTTAATATTGAAAAGGGCCACGGTCGAGTCTCTGTTTTTAATATCGCATTATCCCTCTGAAGCCCTAACACCAACTGGATATTTTGACATAAATAATCTAGAGCCCAACTAAGTCGTGACGTCACTGAATGTCGCGTTCAAAGTCTGTCAACTTTGGTGCGTCTGTGTACAAACTAATAGTACTAACTGACCCACACTATCCTAAGTAGTGGAACTGTCTCAAGGCTGTGAAACTGGAGTATGTTGTGGACTTGAAGCACCAAACTGCTGGTAGACAACTAAACCGCTGTAGGTGTAGTATATCTTAACTTTAAATAAATTGAATGTGAACGATATTATTTATAACTTTTATAGACAAAATCAAATTGAAATGAAATCAATGTAGCAGGCTTTACTAATAATATAAAATGGTATTCTGAACAAAATCGAACTCATTACAAAAGCACGTCTTTTCAGTGTGACAATCTAGAGTCGTCTATCCTGCCTAAGACCGCTGACTATATTGTCACTTTCCTTGCGTCATTCACTCTGCGTAGCTAACCTCTTCCCAGCGTCACCATAGAAACACACACACACGCACTCCTTATTAATGAAACAGAATTAACTCGAGATGAACGAAGATACAAACTGAAGTAATTAAAGTTAGCACTAGAGACAATCTTACGGAGAGATTCACTTACCACGAGCTGTCTAGTTAGTTCCTACCTACTATGTGAGTCTTCTCTCTATTGACCAACACATGTCTTGACTGACCAATTCCTTCGAACTCCTTGTATGACCAATCTATAGGGCAGATGGCGTTAAGGTCATCTATTTCTTTGGGCAACGGTTAATGAGCAGGGTGCCATATGTCCAGTACAACGACCAACCGCCTTAAACTTTCCCCAACTAAAGTCAGGTACCCAGCTGGGTAGGCACCTTAAAAACCCCGAAATTCAAAATCTCATTATTTGCAGAGATTCGAACCTATGACTCCAAGAACGGATTCTAAGCGCGTACCCACTCAGCCACCTCGTCCCCTATGTATGACAACTTGAGTGAAAAAAAAAAAGCTGTGGTATTGTTAGTATCTCGTCTTGACTACTGCAACGCCTTGCTGGCAGACAGATCTGTACTTCATGACGAAATTCAGAATAGCACAACACGGACATTTCTACTGTTGACACCGCAAAACAAAACGCGATTCGGCTACAGCTCTCGCGCGTACATTCCATTGGCTTCCTGTGATGGTTAGAGTCGATCACAAGGTGGCCACAGTTTGTAATCAGTAATATTCAATACCCTCTTATCTTAGCACCACTGGGATGGATGGATGACAAAAGCCGGTATTGAACTTCTTATTGTCCGACAGTCAGGCTGGGCAGGGCATTTATTTAACCGAGCAAGGCTCGGCCACCTGATATTCTTAGTAAACTGACTACTCCATGGACTCAACGATTCCAATAAATGCGCGTTTTCTCTCCTAGAGAAGTCTTCACGATGCTATCTATCACATTCACATTTACCAGAAATCCTCATGATGGGTTTTAACTCTTTCTCTCATTAAGAAAGTGCGATGTCGTGTTAGACAAGGCAAGCCTCGTTTTCACTTTCCTCATTTTGGTTTCGATGTCACGATTGATGTTCCATCTTGTCTAAAGATAGATCTATCTCCTTGTTATCTTATCTTATACAATACAGACGTTACTTAAAAAAAGAAGATGATTACGTCCTACCGGCCATGCATTCAGTCATGCATATTTACCAGTGATTCTGCCAAGTCATTGGTTTTCCTGGCTAGCTCAGACAACCAATTTCATGCTCTAATAGCACTAATGCCCTGCGAATCGGTCTGCGCGTTTTCAACATACGTTTCCGGCCTTCATTGGTGCATGGACTAAACATGTTTGTAAAATGTTGGACATTCGGATGACGTATCAGAGATGAATATAATCTACTTCCTAGTCCAAACCTCCCGCAGGACGACGGGGGGATGGCAGCGGGCAGGGTATGAACCAGGGACCATCGACAAGTCCGAACGACAGCCCAGGTCGCATACCGCACGACCAGTCTGCCAACAGGGACTATAGGTTTATGAACTCGCTTCCTATTGAGCTGAGACAAGCCACTGTCCTATCGTGTTGTATGTACTCTGGACTGCCCTTTGGTGGTCTCATGAACATGAATGCACCCGCCATCCCCAAATGTCCTTTGATTAAGATGTAATTATATTCAGAATTTGATAGAACATGTGACACGTACAATATTATAAAGATTACTTTGCCATTTGTTTAAGTTCTTGTTTGTTTTTTTTTCATAGAGCCTTGAGTCCACACCGTGTTTGTTAAACTCTTTCTATACATTTAATTATTATTATTATTACTAGGATTTTTTTTTTTGTCTTGTCATTGGATCTCCTGCATTGCTGTGCTTTGTATTTTTTAGAAAGGTTTCGAGTAATCAGAAAAAACGTGGTTTGTCACATTACCCTGAGAATATGGACTGTAAAGGTCTAGTTTGTAGTCTTGTATATGGACTGTAAAGGTCTAGTCTCTAGTCTTGCACATGAACTGTAAAGGTCTAGTCTCTAGTCTTGTATATGGACACTAAAGGTCTAGTCTTGTATATGGACTGTAAAGGTCTAGTCTCTAGTT
>JADKLZ010079391.1:390636-407499 GCA_021533235.1 Biomphalaria straminea
GTAAAGGTCTAGTCTCTAGTTTTGTATATGGACTGTAAAGGTCTAGTTTGTAGTCTTGTATATCATATGGACTATAAAGGTCTAGTCTCTGGTCTTGCATATGAACTGTAAATGTCTAGTCTCTAGTCTTGTTCATGGGCTGTTATGCTCTAGTCTCTAGTCTTGTGTTTTACAAATAATGTTGAATTTCAATGATTTTTCTTAGAGTCTGCAGTCCACAAGGAAAGAAATCCCTTTCTATTATATCAGGTTCTTTATTTATGTTTTTTTAAATAAAAACATTTAGTGTTTTAATTATCAATTGTTTACATTGATCTTTCAGCAGGCCCCAAAAAGTATTATGTATAATCCAAGCCACAGCATCTCTCATCGCTGTTGTTATTGCAGTTACTGCCCTTATTGTTGCTGTGGTTAGCAAGTCAAATACCAAAGAGTACAAAGAGGTCAGTCAATTTGTTACTCTCAGATTTCTCTTTATGTCTTTTTTTTTTTACCTATTTACTAAAGACTCAGTTCTCACACAGACCTTTCAGACCATAGAGCAGCAAGCTCTCTACAAAGGCATTAGTTATGGGCAGCCAGCCAGTGCTGGGACAAGTCCCAAAAAGCCTGTGGAGTCTGGGAGCGCATGAGGCGCTCCGACAGCTTTTCCCCGTGGTGGAGGCTGTCCAGGCCTGAGAAAGCTATTATAACACAATGCAGGACAGGACATTGTCCTGTTGGCTCATATTTCTCACAGATGTGGCCAAATTTTGATTCGCAGTGCCTCATATACTGTTTGACTGTCCCAGACTTGCTTATCTCCATCTTGACAGATCTGGGAAACCAAAAATTCTCGACATGTATGGCGACATTTATGCACTACACAAGACAGCAGAGTTTCTGTCCAGGGATTTTGCAAGAGAGGATTTGAGCCTCTCAAGCCTTCACTCAAATGGAGTTTGATGATGATGATGATGATGATAGGCAGCCTCCAAACCTGGGGTCCTGGGTTCAAATCTCAGTGAAGACTGGGATTTTCAATTTTCAGGGCGATGTAGAGTCCACCGAACTCTAATGGGTACCTGACTTTAGTTGGGGAAAGTAAAGTCGGTAAGATGTTGTGCTGGACACATAACACCCTGCTCATTAACCATATGCTGAAGAAACAGATGAAGCTAACATCATCTGCCCTATAGATCGCAGAGTTTGAAAGGGAAAATTACTTTTTACTTGTATAGAAGGTGTGATGCCATGTTAGACAAGGTTAGCCTCGTTTTCACTTTCCTCATTTTGAATGTCACGATTGATGATTCATCTTGTCTAAAGATACGTTTTGAAAATCGGTCTGCACTTCATTGAGGGGACGAGTGCCTGTTTGGGAAAATTGTTTTATTATTGGTGACAAGGTCTTTCAATTTATTAATCCCAGGATCTCTTTTCAGCCATCACTGCTAAGACATGTTTAGCCTACTTTCAATCTTTATGGGTGACTCCTCGTGAGTCCACCTAGCCCTGCTAATGGGTACCTGACATTAGTTGGGGAAAATAGGTCATTTTGCTGGCCACATGACACCTTTGGCTTTAGGGTAGAGTGCCCAAGCCTCTGTTTATTGCAGGCATAGGTACTTACTCCCTCAGCATATTTTTTCTCCATGTTATCCACAAAATCTATCTAGTGGTCTTGTATTTGATATTTTAAGCTGCCCACTTTTTCTACACACCAGCAGTCTGTCTAGGGATAAATGTTGAGGAATCTACCTTTGTCATTGGGTATACACTCTAGAATGTCATCTCAATGATCCCTGGTTATATCCCTTCCCCTTGATATCTTCCCTCAACCTTTGGGACAATTAGGTCTGGATGTAATAATCTCATATTCTGATTGTAAAACAAACAAAGAAATACCTTAGCATGCACTTTTTGTTTGTTTCAGGATGTGAACATTGGACAATTGAAGGATGAAATACAGCTGACATCATCAGAACTAAAGAAGGTAAGAGCTGGAGTTGAACTGTTTAAAGCAGTAAGATGATTTAATGGGAACTATGCTGTAGACATGCTTTGTGAGATATTCGAATCCTGAATCCAGTATTCACCATGCTCTCATATTCACATTTCCGAGAAATCCTCTTAATGGGTTTCAACTCTTTCTTTCCTAATTAACAATACCATTGATGATTTAACCTCATTGAACTAAATTAATTTTTGGTTTTAGAACATGTAATTTGTGTTGTATGAAAAGAACATGCCTTCTCCTATAATAATATACTAAAAGTAGCATTTTTATGTTACAAACAAAGATTTTTTAAGAGTTTAATCATAACAGGATAGAAATACGCACCTTTATTGAAATACCAGTTGTTTTTTTTCTCCTTTTTATCATTTCCAGAATCCTAAATCCCCCTCACAAGTTTTCCTTTTTCTTAGCTGGGGTGCATTATCAAGACAGAGTATAGGTCCCATCAACATGAAGCTTAACTGGCTTTGAGGCACCAGTCATCGCCTTTCATTTCTTCTCCTGTCATTTTGTAGGAATTAGTTTGCTGATTTATTGGGAGTATCTTGTGATACAAGCATTAGTAGCATTTCTTGAAAAGTGATAGTCTGTCCCCACTTTTATCTTTGACATTGACAGTTCTTAATTTATGGACAAGATTGATAAGATGGATGTGTGATTGTAAAAGGTTTTTAAAAAAAGAATCAAGCTAATCTTTCATTTAGTCACTCGTATATCTTAATTAATCAATTTTATTACCAGATATTTTTGCACTAAGTATAAAAAAAGTTAATGTTAAAGGAGTTCCCCTATTTCTTAAGAGATATGATTTGTATCAAATCGGTCATATTTTGCAGTAAAGTTTTTTTATATTTTCTAGTTGTGTTTATGAATACTGGCATAAGGATGGTATCATGTTTGCATATTTTGTAGTGCTTGTAACAAATTTTGCAATGTAGCAGATACAAATAATAAAATTTGATAAATGTTTAGTCATTATGTTGTAAAAAAAAAAAAGAAAAATAATAAATATGTCCAATTAAAATATACATTTTTTATTTTATTAACCCTATGATTAAAAAAAAAAGAAAAATATAAATTTTTTTTATTATGAATGAAAAAATTAAAATTTTTTCAATAAAACATGTTATTATTAGATGAATATTTGGTTTCAAGCATTTGTTTCTTTATATTGTTTTATAACCAGATTTAATCAATCTGGCAAGAAATTGTAAATATTTTTCTGTATTTTAAATTTTCAGCTGATGAATAGAATAGAGAAAGGTAAATATTTTTTTTTAAACTCTTTCTCTCCTAAGTGAGGATTACCAACATTGATTGAACCCAATTAAATTAATTTTTGGTTTTATAAACTTTAATTTGCTTTATATTTTATATAAACAGAGCATGCATTCTTCTATAATTATATACCTAATAGAACATTCTATAATTGCATACAAAAAAGTTATTGAAATCTATTCAGGGCAGTAAAACACAAATGAGCAAAATTAATAATTCCATCAGAACAGGAAAATAATTACAGAGAGAAAGAGTTAAATCTAATAATAATAATTTTTAGAATTACTAACTATTAATAATATTATAATAATAGTTATAATAGTTATTATTAATTAATAGCTATGTAAGTTAACTAAAATAACTATATACCCTGTTGTGATATCAGTGAAGATGATAGTGATAACTGACCTTGCAGACACTTTTAAGGCCCTAAACATCACTAAGGAGATTCTCATTGCCTGTCATAGGTCAGTACTGCTACATGAACAGGAAACTCACCTTTAGGGGACTACAATGAATTTTTTAATTTGAATAAACGTAGACCCTGTCAAAGCTAGAGAATGAATATCTGTTAATTTTGATAATAATCATAGTTTTTAAAATTTACATAATACATCAGTACTAATTCTCATTTTCAAGTTTGAAATTTCTTAAATGCTTTATTCTTGACATCCTAAAAGTGTGTATACTAATGAGATTTATCCTAAGTCATCCTAAGATCAATGGCTCAGTAGAAATTAAATTGCTGGTGCACATTAATTCTATTTTTATTTCATCATTCAAATATTTTACATCAGTGATGCCCAACCTAATTCAACCTGCGGGCCAAATTAATCTCCGACACTCATGTCATGGGCCACATGACCGGAAAGGTACAAAAACGAAAAGAAATTGACTTAAAAAACAATATTAATAGAAACCGTTTGATCTACTTACTGTGCTTAAATTAATTAATGGGATATCTGAAAGGTATATTTTAACGTAGGTAAGAAACATTTCTCAACACTTTGGGGCTTTTTTTTTTGGAAAGGACGTTTTTTTTTACTCTTTGTGCAGACGTCGCTGGTCGGATAGGATTTTGGGCATCACTGATTTACATAATTTCATTTATTATTGATTTCCTTGGTCTATTTTGTCTCAGAAATATTTCTCTATAGCAATTTATATATCCACTTCTGGAAATAATCAAATGATCTCATATTTATCTTGTGTTTGCAATAGGTTCCAAAAAAAAAAAAGGCTGGATACTAATGCATAGTAATTTTGCATATTTCTAGCATAATTCTTTCGAAAAATAACTTATGAATGTAGAAATTGCTTTTTTTTTTCAGAGTTTGGTGACAAAAAGAAGAACTTTAGTGTACCCTCAGGCAATTCTGTCTCTGTTCTACCAAATGCACATATTGGATTTCAACTATCTGAAGAGAAATCTGGTATGTAATACTTAATAGCTTGTTTCATATGTACCTTAGTGGGGTTGAAAGCAAAGTACCATAAAGAGATGCCCCCTGGTGAGCTATTAAGATAAATTCAGGTGCCTGTTGGCCTTCACTGTAACAGTTAAAAACTCCTGGCAGGCAATGGCCTATAAGGTTGACACTGCAGAGCTCTTGCAAACATCACAGGACACACATTTGAAACTCAAAGACTGAACTGATGAAAAGAAGAGAAAAATAGATATCATTTGAACAGTGGCTTTGTCTGCATTAGTTATGGCAATCTATGTAGGTCATGTCTGGGTCTGCCAAGTCATGTGAAATGCAAAGACAGCAGCACAAATGTACATGGTGTAAATTGGGGTCACATCCAAGAACAGCCAAGTACCAAATTAAGTCACCCATTCGTCATGTGATGATTTATAGCAGGCTTCACTCTTGCACATCCTATAATGCTGCTGATCCTAAACAATGTCATGTATTTACTGTTCCTTTTGATACAGCATGAAGAGGGTGGAACTGCTGTGTTTGGCTCTCATCTTGTTCAAAGCCATTACCACCAATATGGAAAGGTGGCAAGAGATGGTGACGAAGAAAGCTTTGGACAGCTAAAAAGCAATGACCTCAATTCTGGTGGGATGCATGGCAGAGAGGCTGATGTACTTGGCTTGGCTTCCTAACGAGTGTGATGATGGCTTGTTTCAGGCTGTACTGGAGTCAATGTCAATTACACAGCAGACGTTTGAGTTTTAGTGTTCGGGTGTATTCAATGCAATTAACTATCCAACACTTGCACGAAAACAAGACACATCGATTTAACAGGTGAACAGAAGTGATGAAAGCTGACGAACAGTTTAACTAATACTTTAATAACAAAATAGGCCACAGTCAAATGTCTCAGTATTACTAATAAGAAAAACCATGTCTACACCCTAAGAGATTCTAGCACTAACTGATTTCTTAGTCTCTAACACAACATATCCCAAACGTCACTAGTCCCGTTCACTATGCGTCTACTATGGTGCGTCTCTAAATAATTACAATTAAGAATTGAGTACCTAACACAAGGGGGCTCAAGGTTTGACACCCGACTCGAGCAGAGTTGTGTTTTCCGAGCATCTAAAGACAGCATGAAAAACCTTCTCCCAGATACTTCCTCACTATATGATCCAAAACTGAGATTGGACCTTAGTTCTCTGAGCATACTATAAGCAAAAATGTTGCGCTATACAAAATCTATTTTTTTAAAATTCTGGAAGAAAATCAAACCAAACAAAAAAATGTTTTGGTTGCTTTACTGTCATGAGTCGAGTCTGTGACCTATTTTGACCAGTTTCTAGAAGCAAGTTGAAACCAGTACTGTTCAGCGTAAACACGTTAATTTTAGGTATCCAATCAAAGAAAGAGGTTAAGGGAAAAAATAGCATACGTCAGCTTCTAGAAGGTCAAAGTTACTAAAATAATTATCTGAGAAGATTCCTCGCTTTGTAATGGTTTGGTGGAGTTATAAGTTTTGTGATATTAGTGGGTCCATTAATTAGAGTTTATTAGTTGAAGTGATATTAGTTCAAGTGATATTAGTTGAAGTTACATGAATTGAAGTTACAGAAGTTGAAGTTATTATAAGTGAAGTTTTGTGTATCTTTAAGATTTGAATTGAGAAGTTATTTATATAAGAATGTTGCAGAAGTATTATTGAAGAAGTTTTTTAGAGTAAATGGAGACATTCTTTCTTCATTTCATTTGAATTAACAAGTATGTTAATATAATCCACGACAAGTGTGAATCAGATACTGAAGTCATTCAAAGAGCGGGTCTGCAAAGCATCCACACAATCCTGATGCAGTCCCAGTTGCGATGGGCAGGACACATATGCAGAATGGAGGACCACTGCATCCCTAAATGACTCATGTATGGCCAATTAAGCGAAGGAAAGCGCTCGCTAGGTGGTCAACGAACGCGCTTCATGGACACCCTCAAAGCTTCTCTAAAGGAGTTCAACATTGACCCAGGCACCTGGGAGACAGAGGCACATGACAGAGCATCATGGCGCCGTGCTGTGAAATCCGGCGCACAGGTTGCTGAGGACAAGAGAACAACGCTGGCAGAAGAAAAACGCCAGAGAAGAAAATCAAGGCAAATGACACTAGCTCCAGCTGGAATTACCTGCCAAGAGTGGGGCCGAACATTCAGGGCTCGCATAGGTCTCACCAGCCACATGATGAGGCATAAAACCCCAGTGCAAAGCCCTCAGCCCACTGGATGACAAAGTGGTCATCATCGAACCACGATGGACGAACTATACATGTACCACCACAGCAAGTGCCACCTTTACCTGTGTTGTATGTTTTGGACTAGAGGATTTTCCTGATGGAAATAGGTCAACAAAGTTTTTGGTCTGACTATAATTTTTACATTTGTTAAAGACTTTGTTAGTTATTCTCAGAATGTATACCTATAACCTGCACATACATTAGCAATATTTGTTTTCGAGCATACAAAATGAGAGCAAACAATGATTTGAATTCTCATTCCAGTGAGACCAACGTTTGATAACTACCATCCTGCGAAGTTGAGCTTAGATGAGCAGAATGCAGGAAGTTATCATAATGGTGTCCAGGTGTCTGTTGGCGGGATTACAATATTAAGTACTGGTAAGTACCTCTAAAGCTAATTTACTTGTTACACTGAAGTACCACAATCATCTAAATAATTTTTTTTGTTAAACGGAAACTCCCATGGTTTTGACAATTTTTGATATAATATGTGTTTTGATTTACAGATAATGAATATATTATTCTTTTTTTTGTATTTGCAAGAATAACTTAGTAATTGATGTTTTTCTGACGTAATTTTTCTGCGCATCCAAAACGGTCAGATTTTCACATAGTTTCTATGTGACGTCACGCGTAGGTACACAATCTTTTACTACTCCGAGTACCTGCTGAATAACGGAAAACATAACAGTAAAGTTTACATTCTCGTAAAAGAAATATATCTTCCTCTATGCAGTTAGATCTAAATATTGGAAAAAAAGAAAAAAAAATGCGTGTTGAAAGTGGATTTACATGCTTGACTAACCACGGCAGTGTATATTTTTTCGCCTGACCACTCAACACACAACAAACACTATCGCTTGGTTGTCTTATCACGTAGTCTAGACTAGCCTTACACTGACCAGTTTGTTCGAACCATTCAGACACACGATATATTTACTTTTTGGGATAGGGAGAAGCTTAGATGAAAATGTTTGTTTTTTTTCTCGAGTTGGTTATCCCGTTTTTTGGAGATGTCAATAATTTACTGTCTAATTTATTAAATATAAATGTTTCTAAGCATTTAAATTAAAAATGGTAAAATGTTTACTATTACAACTTTTTACGCAGAATTTGAATATATCAATAACTCAAATTTGAAAAACTATGAGAGTTTCCCTTTAAGGTTAAGAGTTTGAGTTAAATGGTGATACATAGATTTCAGCTAATTCTTCTTATGACTAATCATGTTTGTCGTGTCTTGTCTCTTGGTTCCTCAGGCTCACTAGGGGTATGATGATTATTCCTTTTTAATTAATTTATACTTTCTATACAAATACTTGTTACACAAAAATATTTAATATATATAATCCAACTCGAATTTGAATGAATCCAAATATAAATACTTTATAAATTAATCAGCACACAATAACTCCACGAATACACAAAGACCAGTCCAGGAAGCACACGTCCAACCTTCCTGGACCGGGAGCAAAACCTTACTAACTAAAACATTCTCTCGCACATTTAACTAAGACTAAATCATTTAGTCATAACCCGTGCAAACGACTATTCACATTCACAACAAGGGGGCAAAAAACTATCAAACCAAAATAACAACTTAACAATCATTCTCGCCATACCTCACCCTGACAGTAATTGTACTGTAATATATCAATAGTTTTTCTGTCTTAGGTACATTCCATTTGCATATTCATGACACCAGTTAAGACCTTTTTTTTTATAAAATGTCTAATTTGCTGTTTTGTGTTGGATTTTATTCATGGCTTTAGTATGTTTTTTCATTTTCCAACTACAACTAAGAACTTACTCAGCAGTAGCCTAAGCATGCAGTAAAAAAAAATTTGTTTTCTTCAGGTTTGTACTATGTATACAGTAGTGTAACCTACAAACTTACAAATGTCTCCTGTTTGGATCTGGATTTTCAGGTAAGCTAATTGGTCTACTGGTCACGTGGTAGGCACTTGTAATAAATTGTTTGATGGTATTTGCCCACCTCAGTCCCCAGCTGCCTTGCTTTGAATTTTAGGCAAAGATGTAAATATCTTCAAAGCTGAAGAAACATCAGAAAATCAACAAAATAAGCCACAAAAAAAAATGGCCCTAAAACAATAATATTGTAACAAATTGATGCAGCCTAATTCTAACCAATCAAACAATTTCCTCTACAATAAAAATAAATGAAGATCTAGATAAAAAGAAAACCAATTTACCTACTAAAAGTAGATAGATAACGAATCTTATCAACAACAAACATCTGTTATTAGACCAGTTAAGGCCTCTTGTTACATGTTACAGGTCTATATGATTTCTGTATACACATTACACACTGGTCATTCTCACAAATTAAAACATTGAGGAGTCACTCACAATGAAAGTCTATTGCAGTCATATATCAAAAAGGCAAGAAGGCTGAATGTTAAAGCACAATGCTTCCAAACGGAGGGTTCGGGGTTCAAATCCTGGTAAAGACTGAGATTTTACATTTTGGGATTTTAGGGCTTCTCAGAATTCATCCAACTGTAATGGCTACCTGACAATAGTTGGGGAAAAGTAAAGGCTGTTGGTCATTGTACTGAACACATAACACCATGCTCGTTAATCGTGAGCCACAGAAACATGTAACCTTTACATCATCTGGCCCATATATCGCAATGTCTGAAATGGGTCCTTTATTCTTTGTATCACAAAATCACACTCACTAATCAGACTTTAAATAATGAAGAGGTATAATACATTCTGTAATAACAATCTCATGTAAATACTCTTGTTTTCAGACTTGGTACCACTATGTGCAAAGAACTAGTAGCGGTGAGTACCCAACCAATGGAGTTTTGTTGAGAACTGTACACACATGTAGTGATCAGCAGTTGTCAGGGTCTGGAGAGTCTAAATTTATAGGTTAGTATTTTCTTTTCATTTAGTGCTAAAATTTCTTCCATCAAAATGGCCATTGAAACAAACAAAACATCTGCACCAAAATGCCCTGCACATTAAAAGACTTTTAACTAGTAATTAAATTACATTTAGTTAGAGAAGGAGAGATGTTTAGTAGATATTAAAAAAGAGAGATGTTTAGATGTGTAGTAGATTTTAAAAAAAATGCTGCTCATAATAAAAGGTTAAATGAGTTCAGAGTTTCTTTGCTGTTTATAATTACAATAAACTAACAGATTTATTAGGATTGACATGTTAGTCTGGCTAAGAGAAATGTTCAGAATATTGAGATGTTAGTAAGTTCATCCAGGTTCAGGAAGTTGCTGAAAAGGTTTTTGTGATTTTGGATAAGAAAACTATTAGTACCATTAGGGACAATCACAGTATTGGGTTCACATTAGTTCTATGGACTTTTAAACCTCATCTAAGATTTATTGTAGTTGGTGGAATCAGTCTTAAGACTTTATGGGGATGATAAAAAGTTGGACATAGGCTAAGGAAGACTTAGTAACCTAGAATATAAACATATACAACAGTGGCTATTGACCTTTACCTATCCCTTACTCTGTAGAACCCTTGGGACACCACACAAGATCTGTTGACTATCTTTCTCCATATACATGCCTAGGATAGAATCTCTTCCAATGAAGACCCATCCTTTCTTTTTGTTGTCTTCCCATTGCTTTTTTCTTTCAGCTTCTTCTTTTTTTTTTCCTGGTACTGTTCCCTGAAGGAAGGTCTTTGCAAGTCCTTAGGACCTTGAGAAATAACCATTTTTTTTTTTACAGTCGTTAGTAGGTCATAGCGGTGATTATTATTAAACAATACAAGGCACCAAATGCTTTAATATTTAATCACCTTGTATTGACTAAATGTGCTTAGATCGATTCATCTATTTTATGAAGCCCTTTTAGTATCATTGTATGAAGTAGCTATTTTCTATGTTTCAGGTGGTGTGTTTTACCTAGAAGAAGGGGACATCATCTCAGCATTCTGTTCTGGCCAGAACCTGGTCAGGGGAGGGAATGATCGTTCTTTCCTTGGATTGTTTATGTTGAGTAAAGGATAAGACTGTAATTTGAAAATGTTTTTTAAAAAATCATTTCTAATATTAGCTTGAAGTATCAGAAGAAATGAGCAAAGGGCATCTACCTCATGTCGAAAATTGGGGTAAATTTAGTCCTGATAACTTATTCACCTATATGTATACTTGTTTTGAGTAGACAAGTGGCTGTTAATATGGTCAACTCAGGGGTTATATCCCATATATACAACATACATGGCTACATGAATGTATAATTGATACTGCAAACTGTGATAGTGTGTTTGCTTCGAGTGACTAATAGAGTACTGTGTGGGACTGTGTATGAACTAGTTTGACCTTTACTGTTGTACTTGGTTGGATGCACAGCCTATAAAGTGTGTAATATATGACTGCATGGAAAGGGTTCAGCGAGCTCAGAGCAGCTGAGCGCTGAAGGCCTTTCATAGTGTGTTCAAGATATCTATTTACACTAGGCCTATGAATTAGAATGCCCAGCTTAGCTGAACCATAAGGCAACTGACTCAAAACTGTTTCCCCTTTTTATGAAATGCATATATGTATATATTCTTCATCTCAGGAAGACTATCCATAGTTACTACCCTTGCTAATGGTTGCTTTGACAAGCCAATTTAATTTATTCATATGATGGACTAAATAGTCTTGACCAAATAGTCTTCCATTTCTATGAGAACATGTATGAAATGTTATGTAAATTTAATTTCAAAACCGTGTAAGACATTTCTTTGTTTAATATTAGAAGCCAGTGTTATTTTTATTGTATAAAATTTATTTCATGTGTTTATAAAGTGAAACAGTTTTACTGTATATTGAATCTGTTGTATTTTTACCTTGATTAATTTTACAGTAAAATGAAAGTTTTACAATTCTTGTCAGCATTTATTTAGTTTAGCAGGCAAACAGGAATAAAAAGCTCAACATTTCCACATTTTAACAGTGAATGTAAAGATATTATGAAACAGGTTTACAAAATAGGTCAGTGCTTTTTTTTTTTTTTTGACTTCCCTTCAGTCGTAGAAAGCTTTTTCATTTGACTTAGGAGAGACACTCCCGTCCACATATATCACAGGTTAATGTGGCTTTCGCATAGATGGTAGAGAAGCTGACCATTTTTGGTATACCAAGCTTTTCTTTTAGAGCTGATGCCCATGTTTTTTTCACTGTCCATAGCTTTCTTGGGCACCATCTCTCTCCATATCATATAGTGCGATCTAGGGCTATGTCTTCCAATGTTCACTTTTTTGAGGTCTTTTTTTATTACATCCATGTAACAGAGGTGTGGGCGACCAGTTTTTCTTGAGCCAGACGCGAGTTGCCCCTAAAGAATTACTTGTGTGCTGTGATTGCCATAATAAGTAGCTCATCTAAAAGCACAAACTTAGAGGTTATTGCTTGGGAGATTCAAATCCTTCCTTTGGAAAGCTTTGGATAGAAATCTAACTTTTGAGCTGTGCACTTCTTGAACAAAGTGTCATCCCTCAGCTTTTGGACTTGGGCAAGCTTAGTACATTGCCTCCTCTCAGGGAGGGCACTATTAGTTTTGTTCAGACCCGATTAGTCCCTTCGACAGAAATATCTCATAAGGGCACCACATAGGATTCCAGATTCCATGTTTTTTTTTGTGTTTTTTTTCAAAACGGAATGTTATTTTCCAGCTTTCGAGTGTTCAATGTCATAAGTAGATAAAGTCCCTGTGGCACTTATTAACTACTTATGTTATTATTTTGTACTGTAATCTCAGATAAATTATGTCATGTCATTTTCTATCTTTAAATGCTTTAACAATATTTTATATTTCATTAATAAACATGAAAAGATATATTTCATACATAAAAAAGTATTTTATTTATACTATTCAGGTTGTTTTATTTGTCTACATTTTAGATTGTCTTCAATAAATGTTTTAATGCACAAATTGTGTGTTATTGTCTGTTTATTGATTTAAGATATTGGCAATATTTATATTACACAGAAAAAAATCCTTTTAAATATACTTTTTGTACAATATTTTAGAAACTAATTAAATTGCCAAAATAAAGCTAAATCAATACACTTAATATCAGTTATACTTGTTTAATAATTAGTTGCTGCAGACGAATGAACTAAAGATAGTTGTCAAGGGTATATTTTGGTTTATCTCGTACGCAGTAAGTAGGCTGGAGATAATACAAGATTAGTTTAGTGACTGAAAACGATATTGAAAACAATTTAATGAAAGATATGATGTATTACATCTTATACCAAGACCATGTTGTCATTATATACCAAGACCATGTTGCCATATATATATATTATTCTTTTCTAATGATTAAAACATGAACATTTTATTTTACATAATATAGAAAGATAAACGATAGCTAAACAATGCAATGAAGACTTACGAGTTTGTCCTTAATAAGTGTTTGAAACTATTTCAAAGTATCTACTTCTTTTGCTCGGATACAAAAGTTTTAGAATCACAACTGTAGAGATAATTAATTATTTAACAAAGTTGAACTTCAGTTAAAATTTCAGACTTAGTGTAGAGATTTAATTAAGTACTTCTCAAAATACCAAGAATTTTTAAAAACACATTTTAAATACAGTAAAATAAAGAAATTTATTGCGCTTTGAGAAAATTAAATAATTAGCTGCTGTGTCGAAATTTAAAGTCGTGAACATCAGGACTATCATTCAAAAGTTCTCACGTGGGCGTCAAGAGTCATGGGCCCAAGTGCAATTACACACTTTACACCATTGTTGCTACTCCTCCGGCTGTGGGCCCCTAATGGTCGTCGGCCCGGGTAACCCATTCGTGACATGGATGCTACGCCACTGAGGCAAATATGCGAAAAGTGCCCATCGTATATTATATTAAAGTGTGTTGGGCGTTAATCCTATGAGGCTGGAAAGTGCCTGACTTGTAATCTGCAGACGGTAGTTTTTATCATAGCATTGGTCTCTGGCAGTGACGAGGAGATCAGTGGTACCCCTATGATATGTGTAATTGAAATGAAACGAGCTTAGTTGTAAAATTTCCAATGTCTGTTCTTAGAGCCGTGTTTTTGAAGTTCTGCCTGTGTTTCCAATGTGCATCATATGACATCTTAAGCATATATTCGCATATAGCCTATGACTCCTCTACTATTACAGTTAAATCTACAACTGATCAGTGGTTACCTTAATGCATGTGTATTAAACAAAAATGCCGTTGGCTTTTCTTAATTGCCCAGATGCACATGGCAATAATATGTTCTGAAAGCTAAACATAGGAATTCATTAGATTTGCCCTTGTGTAGCATCACATTTCAAAATTTGAAACAATATGGAAAGACAAAGGCTTAGCCCTCAGCACCAAAATCAGACTGATGCGCTCCCTGGTCATGGTCATGGCCACATCGATCGGACCCCATGATGACCTCCCACTGGTCCACAAATGAGATTGGACCAAAGCGCTCTGAGCATGCTATAAGCATGAAAGTAGCGCTATATAAAAGCTATAATAATAATGACCTGCTAACTACTGTGAAAAAACGCAAGCTTAAAATTCATGGCCATATTACAAGGTCTTCGGGGCTCGCAAAGACCTTCCTTCAGGGAACAGTAACAGGAAAAAGAAGAAGCAGACAGAGAAAGCGGTGGAAGAACAACATAAAAGAATGGACGGGCCTGCCATTGAAAGAGGTTTTAAACAGGGCAAAGGATAGAGAGGAATGGAGAAAGACGGTCTACAAGTCTTGCTTGGTGCCCCAACGGTCCACCAGATAGGTAACAGGTAACATGCATGACTAGATTCATCTAGGTTAACGCGTAGAACGTAATCATATTCTTTTTTGAAATAACGTCTGTATTTTATGAGATAAGATAGGAAACAAAACACAATTAACTGATGATGGTTAATTTTTTATGCGTGTGCAGTGATCGACAATGAATTAATGTTCAAATAAGTTTAAAATTGATCAGAGAATGTAGAGTGGGAAAAAAAAAAAACAACATGTAAAAGATTTATAGATTTTATAGATAGCCCTGCAGACCATTTTCGCACCCAATTCCCCATGTCGACCACAGTTTGAGTAAAGCTGAACTAGTATGTAACAATTTGAAACATAACTTTAAGATGACTGCAAAACCTAACTGAAGTAAGTAAAAAAAAAAAAAAATTTCATATGCTAGAACTAAATATATGCTACATATTGGGACTCTTGAGGGTTTGAGACCAGTGTCATATTCGCTCCTCTCGATATTATTATTATTGCTTTTATATAGCATGCTCAGAGCGCTTTGGTCCAATCTCATTTGTGGACCAGTGTTGGGGGGGGGGGAGGAGGGGGTATCTAGGAGTTGGTTTACCGTGCTGCCTTTTGGGCGCTCAGTAAACACAAGCCCGAGTCGGGTGTCGAACGTCGAACCCCCTTCTAGGTAGCCGCAAGCAAGCAAAGCTCAAGCCGCACTTAGCCTCTCGACCACGACCCCTCGATAGAGTATAATATGCAGCTTTGAAGGACCATGTAATACTACACAATCGCTAATCTCACTAGTTCCTATATATTTTTAGCTTCTTATCTTATATATATACACTGCAGACTGTGACCAATCGTTAAAAATATTACAATAACAAATTATTAAAACTATAAAGTTTGGTCTCGTAACGACGCTCAAACCAGCATCACATGCTCAGCCCTTCGTTTCGTTCGCCCCTCATTTCTCGTAGTATTTTAAATAACATTTTATCGGGAATTTCTAGTTGATTTTCAGTCTTAATTAAAATTCTGTCAGTAAAGGATGAGTTATGTAAGTAGGCTATTTCTAGTTTATTAAACTGTTTAACGAAGTTGTTAATATAGGCGTTCTCGTTGCATATGCCTTTAAACGCTTATGTGTAAGCCTATTATTACATCTTTCAAAAAAAAAAAAAAAAAAAAAAAAAACTAGCCTAAACATTATGCACTTATAAAAGTCTCAAAGATGTAGGCCTATTTTCTAAAACACTAAATTAATCCACAAGTTTAGATCTTGCCTTCAATTCATGGGCGAATAAAAGTTTGGAGCCAAAAAGAAAAGTGTTTACAGAGAGATTAAGTTTAGATCTATACGAAATTACAACTTAAGGCATACATACAAAAGCACTTTAAACAATCTTATAGTTTCCGATATTAAGTTCTATTTATAGAACTGTAAACATGACTATGTAACTACCCATAATGATGCAAAGGGTAACGATCGTCTCTCGAGACGTAAAATGCCACAGAATGTTGTGCTTCTAAATATAGACCAATGTTTATGTACAAGATCTGTAATGTAAACACAGCCTTGACCTATTCAGCAACAGCTTCAAAGGTAAAAAACAAGTGCGGGCTATTTAGGTCATTCAGGGTTTCTGTGATTTAGAAACAACTATAATGTCTTCTAACTCTTCGCTTGCGTTGTGCTCAACACATTTTGTTCAGGTCACAATACTTCCTCTTTTCAGTATCAAATACATTCGTAAACGTTCCATTGTATTTTCCAAACAAGTGTAGTAAGACCATTTAAATTAAAGTATCCCTCATTAATATGCTGAGAAGCAACGGGTTCGCTCAATGATTCTCCGATGTCTATAAACAAGCATTACAAAATACTTTTTAAAAAAAGTTTGTATTAATTATATCAGTTAGTTTGGATCAGTCATCTAATTAAAATTGTAATAGATCTAGAATTCCAGACTAATAATAATAAATCGTGCGATTGGAAATTGGAAATTTTTGTATCAATTGTTTTTGTTTAGCGCAATTTCATGCTTTCAGCTTTCTCAATGCGCTATTATCCTGTCACTTGCTATCAACTGTTACATAAACATAAGCAACTGTTACATAAACATAAACAACTGTTACATAAACATAAACAACTGTTGCATAA
>JADKLZ010079391.1:416187-426963 GCA_021533235.1 Biomphalaria straminea
CACACTACACCACACGGCATCACACTGCACCACATTGCACCATACTACACTACATTGCATCACACTACACCACACGGCACCAAACTGCACTACTCTATACCACACTGCACCACACTACACTGCACTGCATATAACTGCACCACACCACACCACACTATACCATATGACACTAGCAGCTCATGTATACAACTGTAACTAAATGATACAAATCGACATCCACGCATTATTAAATAAATAGTAGCAGAAATAGTTGTCCCTAGCATGTAATACAAAATCCGGAATGAATAATCTCAATAAGCGAACCCACACAAATAAAAAAAGGAAAAAATTTACAAGTTTAGGTATTAAAATAAACAATTTAATGTATACAATTAACGCACAACATTAGTTTGCTGAAAGGTAGAACTATCAACCCAGAATATCAACTCTATCAACGTTTATCTTTTTGTTTTCATCAGACCTGGTTCCAGTATATTTATAAGATGCGACCAAACAGCCCAGCACATAGTACAGTACTGACTCGAGTTGTCCACACTAGCTGTCTAAACTGTACCACTAGTCAAAACACGGCTTACTCAGGTACAATTTAACAATATAACAATTTGATTTGTTTTGCCACAAAGCACAAGTGCTAGCAGTCGAAAATAATAATAGGCTTGTCTTCGAGTCCGAAGATTAGTGAGGAATACAGTGTTTCCCGTGGCTGTGCAGTCCCAGCTGTGATCTACATATTTTGCAGTCGAAAATAAATTACAAATAATAACAAAATATACATAATCAAAATAAATTTTAAAAAATAATAATGAAATTGATAATATAAATTATAAACTATAAACATAACAATAATAATGAAAAACAATAACGCAACTATCAGATCACACCGCGATTCAAAAGGTTATGCAGAAGGCAGTGTTAATTGCGATAGATTGAGTATATTACATCTTTCAATGTCAATTTCAATATTTTACTTTCGCCAATGTATAAGAGGACACAAGAGGAAGAAAAGAGGTTTAACTCTTAAGAAGGAGACCCCAATAAAGAAGGGAAATCTTCTCCTCTAGAAAGAAGGTAATCTCTAAAATAGAAGACAGAATGTGGACTAGCACTTTAAAAAGTGGATAGAAAAGAGGACGATCTCTTACAAAGAAGGATAAAAAAGGAAAACAAATATTTAAAAGGAGGACAAAAAAAGAAGAGGACAAATCGTATAAAGAAAGAAGGATTAAAAAAAAAAAGAACAAGGCCAAGTCACCATTGGCTTACAGTTTATTTGATGAAACAAGTAAGGAATCAAAGACTGTAATGTGAAATTACTAGACCAGGAGCTCTCAGTGTTATGATTTTTTGAACACACGTAATATTTATGAATATATGTTATGAAGGACCTTTAAAAAAAACTATACTTCTATGTATGATTGACTGTGTGTGTAAACTAACAAACAAACAAACAAACAAACTAACTAGAACATTGGACGGAGGGCTGAAGAATATTATATTCCAGTAATATGTTAATCCAGCGGTTCTGAACCTTTTAAGTTCGGCGACCCCTTTTTAGAATCTATCTCTCTGCCTTTAATAGTCACTGGCATACAAATATAGATCTAAATCTTCTTCCATCTCTAAAAAAAAGCGATTTTTTTGGTAGTCGATAGTAAATCTAAAAGGCAGAGCTTAATGTTTATTGGCTTTTTTAAAAATAATAAATATAATAATAATAATATATATATGTAATCTACATGGAAGTCTCCACTACATATTGTTTATTATTTGTTGTTGTTTATTTGTTTAATATGACAGTACGTAATAACTCGCTTTGATACGTGAATTAACGCTATAACCATACAGGAAATTATCTTTTCTTATTATGCATAGTTAATAATTCTTTTCAAAAAGCAAGTTCTCTACACGTACAAGTCACATAAACAGTGTTAACCTTAATTGAGAAAATATGGAACTTTTTGTTTTATAGTAAGTGTTTTTGGCAATGCAATCTTCTAATAAATGTAGATATATCTAAAAGTTTGGTATTATTATTATAGCTTTTATATAGCGCTACTTTCAAACTAATAGCATGCTCAGAGCGCTTTGGTCCAATCTCATTTGTGGACCAGTGGGGGAGGGGGGTATCTAGGAGTTGGTTTTCAGTGCAGCCTTTAGGCGCTCATTTAACACAACTCTGCCCGAGTCGGGTGTCGAACCTCTAGCTACCTTCTAGGTAGCCTAGCTTAGCCAAGCTCAAGCGCACTTAGCCTCTCGACCACTAGTATTTATTATGTTCCATGTCAGAATATCTTGAAGGAGTAAATGTTATGCATTTAAAAAACAAACAAACAAAGAAACTGTATTAACTACACATTGCCATTACCCATTTATGTATTCCAGTTCGTTACACCAGTGTTTCTCATACTTATTTTATAAGGAACACTTCGCACATTCTGAGAAACACTTTGTTTATTAGTATTTTTCAGGGAGATTCATTAACGTGGTGGTCTACTAGCAATTATTCCAGTAGTCAGTGAAACAATTATCAGGACTCTTGTTCACTGCACTACGCAGTTCTCACCCAACGCCTTGACTATCACTAGCTTCTTCTTCGTCTTCGTTCTCATTGTTATGTTGTAGGGTTCAGATCACTACACCAATATATGAGATGAACTGCGCAGTGGTTTCCAAGTCAGGGAGCTCTCCATATAGTTTTCTTTCTATTGGGGTGTTTTGGAGCCAGTGTCTTATGCGGGCCTCTTGGTAAAGAGAGCAGTGTTGGAGGATGTGGTCTGCATTATCACAAGCTTATGTTCTGAAACATTCACTTTTTCAGTTATTTTTGACAATGTGTCCTTGGAAATTAGGCTCGAGATACCATCGACTTTGTACTGAGTTGTACGATCTTAACCAGGGCCGGTCTTAGGCCACTGCAACCTATGCGGTCGCATTGTGCCCCGCGCTTTTATAGGCCCCGCGCTAATTCTAGATGTAATTATTAAATTGCAAAATATATACGAAAAATTCCTGGAAATCTCCTCAATTTATTTAAATCTCCTGAAAAATAGACAAAATTGTCATTTGTGGGTGTAATTCATGGCGAAAAACGCCAATCCTACGCACAATAAGAGAAAAAAGGCATTGTCAGCTTTCATGCCATAAAATGTAATAATCGGGCTAATATTTACCTTATCCGGAAGTTCCAATGATTTATTTACCTTTATAGTCACAGTTATATAAATGTGTCATAGGTTACAAGGTTCATGATGTAAAGTAAATTTGATCGCAATTTTGTACTTTGGATAAAATTCAAAGTCACCAATTTATTTTCTAATACAAATCTTAATTTTCACTTATTATCCTTATTCCCACCAAGACTAGGCCCCGTAAAATAAGTTTGGCATAGGGCCCCGCAAATGCTAGTACCGGCCCTGATCTTAACAAACATACTTCAAGTATGTTGTTACAAAACATTCAGCCAGGACTTAGTATTTGTTGTTCTGAGCAGAGCTGGTCTTAGGCCACTGCAACCTACGCCGCAGTGGGCCCTGCACTTCCATAGGCCCTGCGCGAATTCTATGTGTAAATTATTATATTAAACAATTTTAAATTATCATTAAAGGGTTACTGGAATTCTCTTGAAATTGCAAAATATAAGAAAAAGCAATCAAAAGCTCCTGAAATTAAAAAAAATCTTCTTGAAAACATAAAATTTTAATTTCGGGGTGTCATACAATATAAAAAAAAATCCTACTCGCGATTTAAAAAACAAAAACGGCATTGTTAGCTTTCATTTACTAAAAATGTGATAATAAGGCGAATTTAATCGAAACAAGAAGTTCAAATACTTAATTTACTTAATCACTGGCATACAAATATAAATATAAATCTATCTCGACCTCTTATGAAAAAGACGATTTTCTGCTAGTCAATAGTAAATTTAAAAAATATGTGAATGTTTATCGGCTTTTTGTTGGAAAACTACTATCTACTGTAGATGGCTCATAAACGTAATTGGACAGTGATTTTGTACTTCGTAAAGTATGAATAAAATGAAAAGATGACTGTAATTCTTAATACTAAATCTTAATTTTCATTTATCATTATCCCTAGGCAGAATGGGTCTCAAGCAATTCTTTTCGCATAGGGCCCCGCAATCTTTAGGACCGGCCCTGGGTGCAAGCTACCACACATGGCTCAAATTAGAAGCTTCAACTTTCTTGTTACAATATGAAAGAAAAGATCCCCCCCCCATTCGTGCGTGGTTGACCATCCATTCCATACACCTAGGCTAAGATACTAACTACTACATTAACCAGTGGAAGAACTACATGTTCAGTTAGAAGTTAATTTATTTGGTGGTGCGAAACAATGGCTAGAATTGGGCTACTCAGAGTCCAGGGGGGTGCAAGTGCATTACCGAGCGGGCGCCCATGCCCCCAGCACATGCCCCCAGAGTATAGTCCTTGGCCTTCCAGACGTTTTCTGTAGTTCTTATTGAACCACAATGGATGACCTATATGTAGTAGTTAAAATTGTATAATGTAGTATTTTGGTTTTTATAAGATGTATGTTTTATTGTCCGGGTATTAAAATAACTGGTAATTTCCTAGACCTTGCAGACACAACTTTGACCTACATATCTATCAATGTAATAATCAAGCAAATCCTATTTGAGTTAAATACATGTTCAAATATTATAATTTCTTTAGGTAAAACTTAAGTCTGTGTGTCAATAATGGGAGATAATAAAAAATATTCTATTTCAAGTTATGTTGTTACTAAGAGTTTTCTACCTTGATTACGAGATTACGATTATTTCTAAGTTTCTCGTTAAAGGGAGATAACAAAAGAATATTATTTATCTCTTTGTTTATTTTCCAGCTGGAGTTTTTTACCTTGAAGCTGGAGACATGCTACAGGTGTGTCTGACAGGTCAAGGGCTTATTGCTTTTGATGCAAGGTCAACCTATCTCGGACTATTTATGCTGACCAGCTCCTCTAGATACCAGCCTTAACTAAAGGAAATCGGATACATTGTTTGGCGATTGTTTACCAGATTTAATGAGAAATGTTTCTGTAGTGTAATAGAGAGAGAGAGAGACATAACGAGACAGAGACAGACAGACAGAGATACAGAGAGAGAGACAGAGAGAGAGAGAGACAGAGAGATACACAGAGAGAGACATAGAGAGAGAGAGACAGAGAGTGAGACAGAGAGAAGCAGAGAAAGAGACAGAGAGAGAGAGAGAGAGAGAGGACAAAATACACGAAGAATAGGTAAGAAGATGTAACAAATGAATTCCAACTCAGTATTAGCACCACTCATCTGCAAATGTGTCTGTTGGCTTCATTTCTAGATTGCAGGTCAAGTGTATTTACATAGGGACCCAAAACCGAAGCAAAAATCGCTCTTTTCAAAAAATTGCGTAACATTTTTTTAGATTTAGGCGTTTTTCACCCTGCCATATCTTTAAGTAGAAATATCCGATTATAGTTAAAATGGTACCATTAGAAAGGTTATTTTAAGCCCTTTAATAATATGTATAACGTTTTTCGTGTAGGTTACAAAATAAGGGTGATAATCCTTTACGCGTAACATCACCGTGCCGAATAATCGTGCTAGTGGCTGTGATCGTTTTATACCTTGTTTGTTTTTTCGTAAAATGGGGAGTACGTCAACAAATGAATAATTTTTTGGAACATATGTATTTTATAGAAAAATGAACAAGCTTTACAATGGTACCAATATCTAATTGATTAACATTGTTTTTATATAAAGAAATTTAAAAAATAAAAAACAAAATGGAATTTCTTTACGATAAAGACATGTAATCGTTTAGTTAATGTCACCATTGAAAAGCCCGTCTATTTTTCTTTAAGAGTGTGTACATTTAATTTAAAAAACAAGCGTTGACATGCTCCCCATTTTAAGCCGAACAAGACGCATAAAATAGCGATTTCGCCTGTGTGCGTAGTCTGCTATAATGTGCAAATATGCTCCTTAGCAACACATGAGTCGTTATAGAAAAATTATTTTTATTAAATCTACATCGTATAATTTGTGAGAAAAATGTCTGAGATGGGTCAATAAGATGTTAAACATTAGAGATTTATTGTTTTTTCACCTTCTTTTATTCCGAATTCTAAAAAATAATTTATATTCCAACGTTAATGAAAGGTTAATGTGTAACAAATCTGTAAGTATTTTGTGTTTCTAAGGGGTCATGTCTTCGAAAGTAAACCTAATTTTTTTAAAAACGTATTTTGTAAAAGTGATTGATACAAATTAAAGAGGAGGATTTACAGTTCATAAAAAAGTAATGGTTCAAGATATTTAATAAATAATTATAATTGTAATAAATGTATAGAAACGCATCACATATTGGCCTTATCCGTTGCTAATATCAACAAATTGTGGCATCGAATGAAGCTATTCTAATATAGATCTAGAGTAGATCTGGTCTTTTAACTAGATCTAGATCTATATTATATATACAAAATAGATAAAATAGAAGACTAAATTAAATCTATTGACATCAGTACACAAAAATAAAGTCTTAATCTAGATTTAGACCTATTTCTCGAGTTCTAGACCTAGGGACTACAAATTAGATCTAGACCTAGAGTACGACTACGAGAGTTTTGACATCCATGTATAGATCTAGATATAGATCTAGAGGCTAGTCCTAGATCTAGATCTTGGTCTAGAGTCTAGATCTAATCTTGGTCTAGACATCTGTTAAGGGTTCTTCACGTTATTCGTTAAAACTTAAAACCAAATAGCTTCTTTAAAAAGAAACCATCTTAGTGTCACATAAACAAATTATGTATTTGTTAGTCAAAGGTAAATATTCTCTGCTGACGAAGTTATTTATAGTTATTCCAAGAAAAGCTTAGCTCGATCACACGAGATCTGGAAGATTTGATTCTATTGGTTGTTTTGAAAATAAAGACATTTTAGTTAGCGCCAGAGATTTGGCGAGGCACGTGACGAGAGTACATCCGCCCACCAGTCGATGAAAGAATTTTGTAGAAACAAGACGTATAGTTAGAAGCTCTGTTTAAATGCATTTGTAATATGATTTCACTTCATTGATCTATCTTTGTACATATTTGTACTTACGTTCTATACTATTAAAGTTTCTTGAGTTTATTCTACAAGAAGTATTTGGTTTTGTGAATCCTAGATCTACAATTATTAAGTTACTTCAATTCAAGATTTCTTCAACCACGTGTTCAAAATAGAAATATTCCCCGGCATAACGAGACAACCAAAGAACCATCTCGTTACATATGGCACTCTCCGGCAAAAGAAATAAGTCACCAGTCCGACGAATATAATTTGGCACAAAATTTAATCCAGATCTAGGACCATTTTCTAAACTCTTCAAAGGAACTTCATTCGTATTTTACGGAGGACAAAAATATTCTGTGTTTGACAGGTCAGTTGGTTATCGATAATTATTTTTACTAAGATTATCGTTAGAGTTACGTCTAACTCACGAAATCTTTTATATGTAATTGGCAAAGGCAATAAGACCAATATACATAATTACTGGCATTATTATTAAAAGACCAGTCAAGCAAATAACTGGCAGTATTCAAAAGACCAGTAAAGCAAATAACTGGCAATATAAAAAAAGACCAGTAAAATAAATAACTGGCATTATCAAGAAGACCAGTAAATAATCATTGTCTGGCACAAAGTAAACGGAAGACCAGATTTAACCAACTGTTAAACCAGAACAAAAGTACTCGGCTCCATAGATCTATATATTAAATCATCGACTCCAGTAAATACAAATTTACTGTCAAACATTTTGAGGCATCCAGAACTCTATTACTATATCATAATTATATCTGAGATAAAGCCAAAATCCAGATATCGAACATTTTGCTCCAATACAAGAAGAATACATAAAAATACAAAATGAATTCCAGTTCCACTTCAAGAACACAACGACTCGTCGAATTGATTCACCTAGCCAAAGAGAAACAAATCCCTGAACCAGATAAATGGGCTGAACGATGGTTAACAAAACTAGAAGCAGATGAAAAGCGTCAAGAAGACAGAGCAGCAGAAGAAAAAAAGCGAAGAGAAGAAAGAGAAGCAAAAGAGAAAAAGCTCCAAGAAGAAATAGAAAAAGCGGAAAAACAAAGACAAAAAGCGGAAAAACAAAGAGAATATGAAAGAAGAAAGCAAAGAAAAATAATAGAAGAAATACAAGGACATATTTATCGAAAAGAAGTATTTCAACGCAACATTAAAGATTATGATGAAAGAATGAGACTATTCAATATTATGGCAGATCATCACAGAGCAAGAATAGAGTTCATTGAATCACAAGACTTAAATGACTTTGCAAGTGATGCAGAAGATGAAGAAATTAAAAAGTCAAATACTCAAGTCATACAGAATGTAACAGAACCAGTTACTAGTCCAGTAGCCAGCAACAATCAAGAACATTCAACATGGACACCCCCAGTTACATCAAGCCCTTCCCTACCGGTCGTACGTCCACCTCCAATTCCCGAATGTCCATCGTTGAACTTTGAAAAGCAAGATTATATGGCCAGAGTATCCAACCACAACATAAGAACTCTAACTAACCAAGATGAAATAAGTCAAGACAACTCATTCTATGCACATGAAGAATTCAAGAAAACTACAAGTACCATGAAAAAAGAAGAAACAAAGAATGATACGAATAGTACACATCTACCAGAGAATACAAAAGAACTAAATGAACACAAGAACAATGCAATTCAAACCAAGTATAAACCAGATCAAAAGACCAGAATTGACAACATTGAACCTATGATTTATGACTCAAGCAAGTCAACATATTCAGACCAAACCACTACTTGTTCCTCCCCACCTGTCAGTACATGCCCACCCCTATCTGAGACTACATACCCACTAATACCCAGTACTTGTCAATCCCCAACCACTATTGATGACTCCATGCCTCAAGACTTGAACAACATTACTTCAGCATCAATATCAATCAGAGCTATGTCAAGCACAAACAATACTTCTTACAATCAAGATGAGTCTCAACAACCATTACCAGAAGTTATCAAAGAAACTCATTCTCAACTGAATTCAAGCACAGACAATGTATCTTACAAGCAAGAGTCTTATCAATCAGAACAAGAAACAGAAATCAGAGTTTCAACCTCAGATACATCAGAAAGAAAGAAATCAGTACAACCTGACTTTGTTACTGATACAAACTGTACACATATTCAAGAATGTGAGTCAACTAAAGAAGGTTCAATCAGGAACATTGCAAGTCAAAGAATGCTACATGAGCATAAGAAACTCAGACATTTCATGCAAGGAGACAAAGTCAGATTATTGTTACCTGATCTGAGTAACAAGCTGTTCTACAAATGGCAAGGTCCATTCAATATTATCAGAAAAATTTCAAACTTACTCTATGAAATCAAAATCAACAAGTACACCAGACTACTTCATGTTCACATGCTCGAACATTATTATGAATCAGATGAAGAGGACACCATTGCAGAAATCCGACACTTAACATGTCCAGCCACTATTCTTGAAGAAGAAGAACAAGAAACATCATCAACACCCACTACTGAGATAGATGTTGCATTGCCAACTCTTCATCACCTTGACAGTCAAAACGTCATCACACCGGATGGCATACCACTACAAACTTTAAATGACACTGTCACATTCAAAGAACATGCTGAATTGTTCCCTAGTGTTCCTGACATGTTCCCAGTCCTGAACATTGACTGGTATTCAAGCAACAACATGAACATTAACATCAAATCAGAAAGCAGCAACATGAACCGTGACGTCAACTCCGCAAGCAGCAACATTGACAACTTGTGTCATCACCCTCCATTGACTCAATGGACAGACCTTCTCGTGGAAAGAACGCACGAACTTATTCCACTTTGCCGTATTGACAGTTTGAACTTCAACGTGTTCAGCCATTGCTCTATCGGACATTCATACACAGAGCATTTTACTAACATTACGGTACAACTTCAAGATTCATCACACAGAAAATTATGTTTTGGCATCGGACAGTTCATATTTTTGCCAGACTCAAACGCGATACAGTCAGACACTATCTGTGTACTCAACACAAGAAGGAAACAACTTCGCAAACTGAAGGACCTCTTCTTCAAGTTCAGAAAAAACACACTACCATGATGGCAACTCAGAAGAGACCTGAACTGTATATATCCATCATTAACATGTACCATAGTCTATTGTGTGTTACTTAATTGAATATAATTCATACTCGTCCAGGAAGAAGTTGTGCCTAATCAATTAATTATTTTGCCTTCATTTTTTCCACAGGTGTAATATATCAGTTTTGTTAGCATATGCATTAGTATATCAGTTTTGTTTGAATATATATTATTTCAGAATCAAGTACCATAAGAAAGTAACTCATTCAAGATTTAATTCATATTATGCCTTGTAAATTTTTTTCAGGTAATTCACGATCAACATTGTCTCATATTATAATAGTTTTATATTTATGCATCAATAATTTTGTACATGACACTATATTTGAATTTTATTGTCAACAAGTTGTCACATTGTTATATCAAGCTTTCTGAACATTGTCATACGTTACCTCAACCATTCCTATAATTTCATGTATGGTAGCTTATGTATATTCAAATATTGTTACTGCCACGTAAGCATTTTTATTGCCATACAAAAATGCTTAAAACGGAGGGGGGGGTAATATGTCACATAAACAAATTATGTATTTGTTAGTCAAAGGTAAATATTCT
>JADKLZ010079391.1:436963-449295 GCA_021533235.1 Biomphalaria straminea
GGGCGCCCTAAAAATCTCGAAATTCAAAATCCCAGTCTTCACCGGGATTCGAACAGAGGACCTCAGGTTTGGAAGCCAAGCGCTTAACCATTTGACCACCGTGGGATTGTGAATTTTGGCATTTTAGGGCGTCCCGAGTTAATCCAACTCTAATGGTTACTTGACTTTACTTGGCGATAGTAAAGATTGTCGGTCATTGTGCTGGCCACATAACACCCTGCTCGTTAACCTTAAAGGGAAACTCCTATGGTTTTGACAATTTTTGATATAATATGTGTTTTGATTTACAGATAATGAATATATTATTCTTTTTTTTATTATTATTTGAAATAATAACTTAGTAATTGATATTTTTCTGACGTTATTTTTCTGCGCATTCAAAACAGTCAAACTTTCACCGGGTTTCTATGTGACGTCACACTAACCTATTAATTTAATCTATTGACTCATTTTATAGCGTGAGACCATAGATACAAAATCTCATTAAAAAAAATAAATCGCCGTCTATACGATTAGATCTAGGATCTTGTAAGCAAAGAACAAAATGCGTATTAAAAGGAGATTTACATGCTTGACTAACCACGGCACTGTATATTTTCTCGCCTGACCACTTAACACACAACAAACATTATCGCTTGGTTATCTTGTCATGACCGACTACACGTAGTCTAGACTAGCCTTACACTGACCAGTTTGTTCGAATCAGTCAGACACACGATATATTTACTTCTTGGGATAGGGAGAGGTTTAGATGAAAATGTTTTTTTTTCTCGAGTTGGTTATCCTAATGCTTTTACATCTCTCTCTCTATATATAAAACTATTGCATAGCTCTGGACTATACTGTCACTAAGCCTAAGAGCCTGACAGTTACTGTAAGAAAGAAGCGATACGATTGGTTAAATCTAGTTTCCCTTTCAGTATTGTTGATGGAAGTGACGTATGTCTAAGATTAAAACAGAATTTCAAAGAACCCCGTTTTTTAGGAGGCGTGGCAAATTTACTGTCCAATTTATTAAATGTAAAATTTTCTAAGCATTTAAATAAAAAATGATATAATGTTTACTATTACAACTTTTTACGCAGAATTTAAATATCATATATGTCAATAACTCAAATTTGAAAAACTATGACAGTTTCCCTTTAATATCTTCTGCTCCATAGATCGCAAGGTCTGAAGGGAACACTTTTATCATAGGCATATGACTGCAGAGACTGCAGTACCAAAAAAAAAATGCTGTAAAATGTTTTCAATGTTTCTTCGAGTTGAAGATAATTTACTTCCTATTCCAAGCGGACAGGTTTTGAACCCGGGACCATCGTTAAGACTGAACGACAGTCCAGCGCGCAAGCTGCACGGAATGACAGCAATCCAATTAAGGCTGTTCTTAACAATACCAGTTTAGAAAAAGTGGAGGGACTGGTTAGTTCAAAAGCGACGCTGGACAAGGCTCGTATCTCATACAAGGAACGACCGTTCGCCTAAAGCATTTTCCACTTCTTTAACGGATCACAATTACTGCACGATAATGGTAAGCTAAATTCTAATATCTGGTGGGGCATTAAGCCGCCTGTGTCTAGATACAAGCATATGCTTTGACCTGGTTGCAACATAATTTTAAAAAAATAAAAACAGCTTTTATTATTATAGCTTTTATATAGCGCTACTTTCATGCTTATAGCATGCTCAGAGCGCTTTGGTCCAATCTCATTTGTGGACCAGTGGGGGGGAGGGGGTATCTAGGAGTTGGTTTCCCGTGCTGCCTTTGGGCGCTCAGTAAACACAACTCTGCCCGAGTCGGGTGTCGAACCTCGAGCCCCCTTCTAGGTATCCAAGCAAGCCAAGCTCAAGCCGCACTTAGCCTCTCGACCACGCTTCCCAAACAGTTTGGATGATAGAAAATAGCATCTGTCGGCAGGCGGCTTTCAAACGAGACAGTGTGAGATCTCTTACAAAGGCCGCGGGTTACATAGTTGAGGCCAAAAGGAAATATACTGCCGAGGACAGGTCTGAACGGAGAACCTGCATCAGTTGTGGCAAAATATGTAGGTCAGAGCTAGGGCAGACCCTCGGGTTGGAAGTCAAGATTTGCTATTTTCATATAGGCCTGTCCTGTTTTTTTTTCCATTACCTGTTTCCATCTTCTTATTTAGCTTGTAACATTTGATGTGTATGAAGGATTGGCTTCTATAGAGAGAATACTGCCAACTAGCACACATTATGTCGAACTATCCAAATTAGAAAATAGTTATAAAAATGGCTAGCTAGGTGTGCCAAAACCAATGCATTATCCCCGCCACACACAAGTATAAACACAGATATACACGCGTTTTTTTTTTTTTTTTTTTACAAAGCTTATATCAACTCACTGTCTGTCTGTCTGTCTGCCCAAAAAGTGTGTATACGTTATTTCTCCCACACCCAATCTCATATAAAGCTGAAATAGTGCACATATTTTTTTACCTGACAACCAAGGGCGTTGTAGTGGAGCTCTTCTGCGCCAAGAGTTTCATGAAGTCTGAACGTCATTTATTTTTTTTTTCCTGACATCTAAAACGAACGTTTTTTTTCACAGTAAGCGAAGTCTGTCTTCTTATCTTCTTATCTTATACAATACAGACGTTACTTCAAAAAAGAGGATTAAGTCCTACGAGTCATGCATCTAGTCATGCATGTTTATCAATGACTTAAATTCTGCCTAGTCCCTGGTTTTCCTTGCAGACTCAAGCAACCCATTCCATGCTCTAATAGCACTAGGGAAATAATAGAAACGATAGAGCGAATACATTTGCGATGGGCTTATTTCTTCGACTTCAGCAAGACATCTTTTAGCAGCCTATTTTGCTCTACAAAAATAGTTGATATGCAAATATCTCATTGGAAAGCTCGCCCAACAGTAAGAAACACTGAATTAGGGAGACTAGATCTGCATAAGTGTTTACAATTGTTTAAAGATAATGACTATTGTGTTTTATTTTGTTCATCCGAAATAAAAATAAGTTCAACATTTTCTATTACCTTTGTCAGAAGTAAGAAGATATTTATTCGCGCTAACTGGCGTGATACGTCTATACAAAAGAGTTCTTTGAATATCTAAAAAAAAAATTAAACGAAATCCTATACTCTTAAGCGAGCAATTCTTGTATATATATATATATTTATTTATTTATAAATTTTATTTCGAAAACGGCTCTAACGATTTTCTTTAAAATTTCAAGGTATGTGCGTATTAGTGAGAAAAAAAATCTGAACTCATTGGCCACATCGGGAAAACTCGAGTTCGACCGTTATTTCGATATGAAAATGTCTCAATTTTATTTTGGTAGGAATAATTTATGAATGAAATGGAAAATTTATGAATGAAAGTTTTCCATGACGTAAACGGGAAAAACGCTGCTTACGTCACTAGGCTTACAATGCAAACAAGAACGAGTTTTAAAGTATCAAAGGACATAATTAAACATTTGCGCACCATCTTATTGAAGATTGATTTATTATAGAACTATGGAAGGAAAGTAATGAAATTAAATGTACCGATGTATGATTAGTTATTGCGTTTTAAGTGCTTAATAAATTGTTTACATTTTAATTGCGTAGAGCGGTGTAGGTTCCTCATTAATCTTCGGATTTGATGTCAAGCCTTATTATAATTATAATTTTGCTGGTATAATTATCACCATGTGTTCATGGTCTAATGTCCCGTACCAAAACAAAGGAAATGGTGATTACACAGCTGCTCTACTGCTCCTTACTTTCTCACACTGAACAAGATATCTAAACTTGGGGTTACCGTTAGGGCGTGGTGACGAAAGGCCCAGGAGATATATGAATGGAGGGATGTGTAAGAGCAGGCCATATCTTTCCATGGGCTGTAGCACCAGTAGCAGTAGTATATTACCTTTCTTAGTTATAAATTATTTAACCGAGCAAGGCTCGGCCACCTGATATTAATAATTAAACTCCTAATGTTTGAGATTTTAAAATTATTTACAAAAAATATTTCGATTAAAGTTAATAGTAATAGGAAAGTATTTATATTTTTACAAAGATTATATAAACTCACTCTGTCTGTCTTTCTGTCTGTCTGGTAAAAATTGTCTACACGTTATCACTCCCTCACCCATTCTCAGATCAAGCTGGAACTTAGCTTAATTATTCATTGGCATAGAAAAAACATAGTGGCGCTGTGGCTGAGCGGTAAAGCGCTTGGCTTCTGAATCGGGTGTCCAGGGTTCGAATCCCGGTGTAAACTGGGATTTTTATTTCGGGATCCTTTGGGCGCCTCTGAGTCCACCCAGCTCTAATGGGTACCTGACATTATTTGGGGAAAAGTAAAGGCGGTATGTCGTTGTGCTGGCCACATGACACCCTCGTTAACCGTAGACAACCGAATCAGATGACCTTTACATCATCTGCTCTATAGACCACAAGGTCTGAAAGGAGAACTATATAAAAAAACATGAATCAATAATAAATTTTATTTAAAAATAACAACAAGAGAGACTAATAGATCAGTTCTCACACATATAACTAAATTTGTTTCTTCGGAGTTGAAGATAATTTACTTCCTATTCCAAGCATCCCGCAGGGCGACAGTGGATGGGAGCGGACAGGTTTTGAACCCGGGACCATTATCCCATTAAATAATTGTTAACGCTATTTCCCCCTCACGCGATCTTCAATCAATTAAATTCTTCAAACAATTACTTATTGTACCTAACAAAACAATTAATCAATAATAGTCAATTAGTCAAATAATTATGAGTAATTAATTATTTTAGTTGATAACGAAAAAGGGAAATAACTTGATAGATTTAGTTTTAAAGACGGAGTTCTCTTTTAGATAAATTTATTATTTTAAAAAAATGTTTTGCCTGTTGATACAAATTTGGTATTGTCTACAGTTAAGTAATTAAGAATTTGGTACGTTTTATCACACGTGATTCAAACAAAGCTTTTTATCAAGGCGATCTATTTATTTATTTTGGCTCTTCAGCAGAGGCGTCACTAGGGTGGGTGTCACCCGGTGCGGTAAAATCAGGGTGTCACCCAACCCCCAGCGTTCCACTTATTCTTCAAATAAAAAACTATCGTTGTTCAGTTGTTGTTTTTCGCGCAATAATACAGTTCGTTAATTACTGCTACACAAAGTATAAATGAGTATCGATTATGTTTTTTTCTCTTACATATTATCGTTTTTCATTACATAGGCCTACATTAACATCTACGATTTTTTAAATAGAAAGAAATTAAAAACCAACTGAGCATGCTTTCCTAAGTAAACATTAAACAGCTCTTAATGGAAACTTTTGAACATTAGGCCTATAATCACATATAGTGGTAGTTTCATGAGGACAACTAATAAAAATGCAACTTAATGAAAAGTATATTGATTGGCACACAAATTTTTAAAGAATTTTTTTTAACATATAAAAGTTTACAATAACTTTAGAAAATAAATATTTAAATTTCCTTTTCAGGATTTCAAATTAGAAAACTTATTAAAAAAAACTTAAAACTTAATATATATTGCACTTCGTTTTCAATGGACAGAATTGATTGATTTGATTTCAAAAAATAGTTATTAATTAATGTTTTAATGAGAGAAGATTGTTAGTTGATGTTTAATAAGAGACCGATATTAATTAATGTTTGAATGAGAGAACGTTGTTAGTTGATGTTTTAATGAGAGAAAGTTGTTAGTTGATGTTTTAATGAGAGAACGTTGTTAGTTGATTTTTAATGAGAACATTGTTAGTTGATGTTTTAATGAGAGAACGTTGTTAGTTAATGTTTTAATGAGAGAATGTTGGTAGTTGATGTTTTAATGAGAGAATGTTGGTAGTTGATGTTTTAAATTAATTAGAGAACGTTGTTAGTCGATGTCTTAATGAGAGAATGTTGGTAGTTGATGTTTTAATGAGAGAACGTTGTTAGTAAAAAAAAAAGTAAAGTTCCCCTTTCAGACCTTGTGGTCTATAGGGCAGATGATGTAAAGGTCATCTGATTTTGTGGCCTACGGTTAACGAGGGTGTCATGTTGCCAGCACAACGACCAACCGCCTTTACTTTTCCCCAACTAATGTCAGGTACCCATTAGAGCTGGGTAGACTCAAGGGCGCCCGAAAATCCCGAAATAAAAATCCCAGTCTTCACCAGGATTCGAACCCGAGACCTCCAGTACGGAAGCCAAGCGCTTTACCGCTCAGCCACCGCGCCCTCTGAACGTTGTTAGTTGATGCTTTAATAAGAGAACGTTGTTAGTTAATGTTTTAATCAGAGAACATGGTTAGTTAAATTTAGTTTTAGAAAGCTTCTTTTAACATGACGCCTCGTAAACATGCATTTGGCAAGAAACAGTTAAAGGTTTAATTCAAAGGCCGGTAGAGATTCGTTGTCGTCTTTCAAAACTTTGCTGCATTCTAGTATTAGTATTTCTGTTCACAAATCTTGCCGTCAGGCCCAATATAAAAGAGATTGATGCACCCAGTATTAACTTCTTGCTCTCTATTTGAATAGTAAATCTTAAGAATACTTTCCTAATATTTTCATATTGTTAAAATGTATTTTTCTTTTTCATTGACATGCTAGTTTGATTTGAGAAAAGTTATCTTAATAACATTTTGAGCTAACTTTTCACATATTTCGTAGAGTAAATGTGTTTATTTTACTTTTTTTTAGTACATCTGCCAATAAGAAAGTCAAGCAATGAAAGTTATGTGTGTATTCACAGAAAGCTGGCAATCATATTTGTGCTGCGCCTCTAGTGTTTGTATTTTCAGAGACGGCAAAGATTTTCGCCGTCTCACTTTCATAAAATCGTTCTTTCATGGGTCTAACAGCAACAAGATGAGCACACCAGCGAGTTGTTCATATGACACGCTTCATTAATTATATTATCCTATCTATTAGTATTAGTGGCAAAGAAAGAAAACCCTTTTTCTAGAGAACCAAGAAAGTATAATTAGAAAATATTTTCCGATTAAGAATTTGGACTTAAGTAAACGGTGTACACATCCATTCAAGTTTCTTTTCTGTTCTTCATTTATTACTGCCTGCACTTTTTCATGAATTCTTGACATTCTAGCTGCATTTCCATGTCCCTGAGCTCATCATATCGATACGTTAAGCCCATCTCTTTTCAGTCGTTTTAAATTATCAGAATTGATACACCAGATTTGGCCCACATTAAGAGGAATATCCTACATTTCTGTCATTTCAACATTACCATTGCTACTGTTAATATATCTTACAACTTCAGAGATCTATGTTAGGTGTGCTGTAATACAAGATACCAGAGTACCTTGCAGCTTTTATGTCTCTCATCTCTGATAAGTATATCCCTGAAGTGGTATATATATATTTGGTAAAAGCTTGGAAAGTAACTTTTTTTTTCATCGCTGACTTGCGATCGTATAAGTTATTATTTCAGCACTGGCTCATATTTGGATAACATTTCCACAATCCCGAGAAAAAAAATTCATTATCTAGAAACAATGCGATAGTAAGCAATCTATAATACAAGATGTTCCTCTGTTTTCCCATCTAAACTTCAATCATGGCAATGATGTCCTTGTCAATTTTTGGAAGCTAAAGTCCTGCTCCCAAAATGTTCCTAATTTGAAAGCCTGATAAATGTTCTTCAGTCTTCTCTCGAGTTTCTCGTTGTGGACATGTCCACTATTTATCGGAGAACACAATCTTGCTATTGATGTTTTCCCATTTAGAATATTTTTATTCAACAATTTCTAAGCTTTATGATTTTGCTTCTGTCACATTTTAAAGTTGGTATTTTAAAAATTATTTTTTAAAGTGCCTTTTTACACTTGGGTGTCACCCCCTATCGGGTGTCACCCGGTGCGGACCGCACCCCCCGCACCTGCCTAGTGACGCCTCTGCTGAGTCTTCAGTGCGTGTGAATATGACACGAATTTCTTTTAGGTTTCATTTAAATGTAGATACAAAAATAGGGCCTATATCTACACAAAGTTATTAATTGTATAGTGAAGAAAGCTTGCCCTGAAACACATTTCATTTTAAAGTCTTAGATTTCAATTAAGTTTTCACCACATTGAATTTATCTACTATATACACAGAATTTTAAAAATTCTTACCATTTCTTCTTCGGTTTAATATCTATTGAATAAAATAAAAAAACAAACAGTGCATGTATGTATATATGAAAAAGCGCGTTTATCTTAACGGTTAAAAGCTTGTATACAATAATTAAAGAAATAATTAACATATGTGGTCCTACAAAATCTAGAGCAATACCATTTTCGAAATGTCTTTAAATCTCTAGATTTGAATCCACAACATGGAAATGTTCCATTTCCAATGGTATCTGGCTTCCGGATGTCCTTTTTGATATAAACTTGCTGATACAAATTATCCAGGCAATCTTGACAAATTGTTTTAGCCTACATCCCGATGTTTATTATCTAGAGATGTCTGGAAAAGTGATACAACAGCATCAAGAATCCGATAGCAAAGATGTGTGTGTTCTTTTCTCCTTTTGCTGTCACATCATTAAATAAAATTGAACTATCTGATGCAAGTCTGGTGTGAATGGATATGTTTGTTTTCTATAGTTATAATGTTTTGTTTGGCATAACGCACAAATTGAAAAACAAACTTTATATGGATAAGAAAGATTATTATTATTATATAAGAAACGAACGAGCAGTCATTCTCTAGCGCTGCCAGGGTCGAGTTTCGTTAAAGGGAAACAAAATTTATCATATTCCCTTTATCAGTTTCCACGGAGGAATTTTCTAGTGATGTGGCAGGTCTGCAGCGGTACCGCCCTCTGACTGGCAACGAGAATGTTCCTGGGAATAGTAACGGTCTCGAAGGTATCTGTGAGGTCATTTGTTATTATCACCTCAGTTGATATAAAAATGGGGTATATTGTTATTTTGGTTAATTTCCATAAACGCTTAATCTCCAAGCCTAGGTTCCCATACTTTCTTTTGTTTTTCCAACTCAGTTTTTCTTAAATTATGAGAGTGGTACGCGATGTCAATAATGGTAGCGGCTTTTTCTTTTTTATCGATGAGCAGCAGGTCAAGGCGATTAAAATCTACCGTTTTATTTATTTTATTATTATTATCATTATGTTAGAAAAGAACGTGTATTCATTCTCTAGCGCAGCCAGGGTCGAGTTTCGCTAAAGGGAGACAAAATTAATCAAAGGTGACATTTTACACAATTATTTTTTTTTACCCAATGACATAAAAAGCAATAAATTAACAAATTAGATAATTTACTTTTAGAAATGAATTTTTTATTTTTGATGTTTAGAACAAACTTTTTACCATATAGACAGACAGATTGAGTTAATATATTGTTGGCTATTTACAGGTTGATTATCCCTTTCTTAAGATCTTATGAATCTTATTAAGTACACAAATTACTTCAAAAGAGAAGATAATTACTATGTACTATAGAATAATATAAGGATCTCGTTTAGGATCACACTGGTTTCCGGTCATTTTACCATTAGGCTTACGTCATGGACTGGACAATACTATAATATTACACACCCCACATCCAGTGGAATAGCTAAGTATATACCAAGATACAATATCTTATAAGATTTTTCATCAAGAATGTAAAATAGAAGAGGAAACAATTTAACAGCATTAATAACATGTCGAAAAAAATATCAAAAAGCATTCAACATAATCATATTTTTTTATAAAAGGAGTGAGGACTTAAAGTCAAAGCCTTAACAGCACAACTAAACAACGACTAAGAGAAAATATTTAAATGGGGATAAAACGACCAGAGATGAAGTGACCAAAGATGAAATGACCATGGTTAAAGTGACCAAAGATGAAATGACTAGAGATGAAGTGACCAAAGATGAAAAGACCATGGTTAAAGTGACCAAAGATGAAATGATCAGTGATGAAGTGACCAAAGATGAAATGACCAGGGAGGAAGTGACCAAAGATGAAATGAACCAGGGAGGAAGTGACCAAAGATGAAATGATCAGTGATGAAGTGACCGAAGATGAAATGATCAGTGATGAAGTGACCAAAGATGAAAAGTCCATGGTTAAAGTGACCAAAGATGAAATGACCAGGTAGGAAGTGACCAAAGATGAAACGACCATGGTTAAAGTGAATAAAGATGAAATGATGATCTGTGATGAAGTGACAAAAGATGAAATGACCAGGAAGGAAGTGACCAAACATGAAATGAAAAGGTCACCAATGACACCGTCTTTCATACTCTATTCAGTTAAGGTCACATTTATTATTTCTTTTTTTTTTTTGGATATCTTCATTAGCTCATGACAGGAAATATAATTTAAAAAAAGATAATTATATACAATTTGCTAAGCAAAATAACTGAAAAATTCAAAAGACTTAAAAACTTATAGTCGTTGAAATTCTCATATAGACGTTAATAATATTTGTTTACAATGGGAAATACAAATTACACATTGGTTATGATTGTATGTTTTGCATTGATTTTCTCTAAGTCAGGGGTTCTCAGCACTGGCGATCGCCCCTACCGCCCCCCCCCACTCGGCCAATCCCCCCGGGGGGGGGGGGGAACGGACGAATTTTAGTATAGAATTCACACAATTGGTATACGAATTTATTACTTATTTAATAATATTTAATAATATATACTAATTATTTTAGATTTCTACATACTTCTAGATGATTTCGCCCCCCCCTCTAGTATGTTGGCCGATATGGTGGGGTCGGGAGGGGGCGGTGGCATCAATTTCGCCCCCTCATAAGCTTTCGAGTGGTAGGGCGGTCCAACTTCGGGTGGGGGCGGACGAATTTTAGTATAGAATTCACACAATTGGTATACGAATTCATTTCTTATTTAATAATATATACTAATTATTTTATATTTCTACATACTTTTAGATGATTTCGCCCCCCACTCTAGTATGTTGGCCGATATGGTGGGGTCGGGAGGGGGCGATGGATACTTTTATGGATTGATATTTTTAGAATCTTTTTCAACATTATTCAAAAGGTCCCTTTTTTAATAGGATGAATGGTGAGCTTTAGGTCAGGAAAATGCGTTTTTTTAGGTGGAGAATGCAAGAAAACGCTTTTGGCGTCGGGGCTTCGCCCCGAAATCTATTGATGAATAATGAGCTGTAGATGTCAGGAGAATGCATTGCTGCAGTGAAGTATGCAAAAAAAACGCTTTCGGCGTCGGGGCTTCGCCCCGAAATCTACTGATAAATAATGAGCTGTATATGTCAAGATAATGCGTTACTGCACTGAAATATGCAAGAAAATGCTTTTGGCGTCGGGGCTTCGCCCCGAAATCTACTGATATATAATGAGCTTTAGGCCTATATGTCAGGATAATGCGTTTCTGCAGTGACGAATGCAAGAAAACGCTTTTGGCGTCGGGGCTTCGCCCCGAGATCTACTGATAAATAATAAGCTGTATATGTCAGGATAATGCGTTTCTGCAGTGAAGTGTGCAGGAAAAGGCTTCTAGCGTCGGGGCTTCGCCGCGAATCCCACTGGCGAAGCTTACAGCCCTCCCTCAGACCCCCAGCTTGCCTCAACATGACTGTTTTTTGTTTTGTTTTTTCCCAAAGTTTAAAAAACACTGCTTTTTTATTCTCTTATATATATCTATATTATATTTCTCAAAAGAATTAGGTCAGACCGGCAACAAAAACACAATGCACCACCAACAACAACAAGTAATCTATTTTTAGCTCCATTAATCATTTTTCTAACGCATTGGCTTTACTTATTTTATAATGCGAAAAATTAGAACCATATTTAAAACTCGAATTATTTATGTATTTAATAGTCAAAGAGAAAAGTTTTCTGGAGCGCAAATACTCTATAATTCTTTAAAGAAAAATCCATTGACTTGCAAAAGACCTTTAATACGAGTATTTGTGAACAATTGTGGTGGAAAAAAAAAGCATTAGCAAGGTTAGAGAGACAAAATGACTATATTTTAAAATGTTAAAAATGTGTTTGATTTCTTTTAAAGCAATAGCTTAACAGACAAATAATTATAGGGATGTTAAATCGACAGGATGGCGCGGGGAATCTGTTGTAAGTGATAAAATGGCTTAATTTAATAATTTTTGCACTTTAAATTAGAGCGGGTCCTATAAATTTGCGGGTCCTATGAAATGCGGGCCCCACTGCGGGGAATCTGTTGTAAGTGATAAAATGGCTTAATTTAATAATTTTTACACTTTAAATTAGAGCGGGTCCTATAAAATTGCGTGTCCTATGAAATGCGGGCCCCACTGCGGTCGCCGGCCCTGGTAAATAGCGGCATATGCTATGCCGCCGGTCAATTAGTATATATATATA
>JADKLZ010079391.1:454998-470989 GCA_021533235.1 Biomphalaria straminea
GTTTAATAACAGACCAGTGACCCAGTTTAATAACAGACCAGTGACCCAGTTACGAATGATTGAGATCTAGTGTATGTCTAACTCTAATGGCCCGATTCACATTCAACGTTTGGTTATGCCAATAGTACCAGGAGAGCCACATAACACTAACAGATTAGTTGAAAGTGTCATTAGGTATCTACTTCAGAGTATTCACCTTGTACTCGTGAGCAGTAGCGTAGCTAGGGTGGGGGAGGAGGGGGATAATTTGAAAATCTCTCGGGCCCCCACTTGAAGGGGGCCCCGAATTGAGTGGTTTTTTTTCATTAAAATTAAATATTCCGCAAAATGCAGGGGCCCCAATAAGGTCAAGCCCCCCAGGGCCCCCCAACGATGGAGAATGTCTAGTTACGCCCCTGCTCGTGAGTAGTGTTACTTTCTAAGTGTTGATAGTGAAAGATAATTAGACGTATTCTTATATATGCTTAAACTTCATTACAAGAATGATGCCAGTGAAATTATATTTCAATTATCTGTCTACACATTTCTACGTAAATTAAACAAAAATCCATTTGCTTTTTCTCAACTTAACGCTGTCAAAAGGTTGCGTTGTGGATGAGTAATAAAGCGCTTGGCTTCCAGAAGGACGGGTCCAGGGTTCTAATCTTGGTGAAGACTTTTAGACTTTGGTTTTTAATTTTTGGTATTATTAAAGAGCCCCTGAGACCACCCTACTCTAATTGGTACCTGACATTAGTTGAGGAAAGTAAAAGCGGTTGGTGGTTGGGCTGGCCAAAATGCTGTCTGGAAGCCGGTGCAGTTCTGCCTACTAAGTGTTTCTCCGACGGTGAAGAGGAAAAAAGGTCAGACTAATAAAGTTCTTTTACACCTGTATAAAATGGCGCCAAACTCAGCTTTAAATTTAAAAAGTTGGCCATAAAAACATCAGATCAATAGAAATTTAAGCTGATCTGTCAACTGATAAACGCACCAACAAAACCATTAACTATTTTTGGGCCTTCGCCCTTTGTAATCAACATGTAAAGCTGATCTTGTTTCAACCACTCGCTCATGCTCCAATATCTGCGACTATGAGTATTGATGAGCTCCAGCGGGTATATTACAATGAACTGTGTATTTGATCAAGACTTCTCAATAAACTTGACTGCTCATCAGTATAGTTATAACCTCGTCATGCACACCGACATCCAGGCCACTGCAACCTATGCGGTAGAAGTGGGCCTCGCGCTTTCAAAGGGACCCGCGCTAATTCTATGTGTAATTATTAATTGCAAAATATATACGAAAAATTCATGGAAATGTCCTGCACTTATTAAAATCTGAAAACTCATGAAAAATGGACAGAATTGTCATTTGTGGGTGTCATTCATTGCGGAAAACACCAATTCTACGCGCGATAAAAGAAAAAAAGGCATTGTCTGCTTTCATGTAATAAAATGGAATAATAGGGCACATTTTCACCTTAACAGGAAGTTCCAATACCTTATTTACTTGTATAGTCACTAGCATATAAATATGCCATAGGTTGCAAGATTCGTAAAGTAAAGCTAACTTGATCGCGATTTTGTACTTAGAAAAGAATAAAAAAAAAGGAAAGCCGAATTTATTTTCTAATACAAAATCTTAATTTTCACTTATTATCCTTATTTTCACCCATACTATAGGCCCCGCGCAATCAGTTTCGCATAGGGCCCCGCAATTGCTAGGACCGGCCCTGCCGATATCCAAGATAATTTTGGAGGTGTGCACTATTAGTGACCAGACTAGGAAGGATGTTGACATTAGAGAGAGAACAATTTCCGCCCAAGTCTAGAGCCGATATGAAGATGTTGTGCTCAAGGCAGATGTCCTATGTGTTTGTCATGTTTCCATGTAAATAAACATCAATGTCCATAGATATGTACATTGGTAATATAGACTGGCCAACAAGAGAGTTTTATGAAACAAAAATGTGTGCATTGCAATTGTGTGTAATTGATTTTATGTCTGTAAATTTTTTTTCAATCTCTAAGACTGAAGATCATGCAATTTTTAAATTTTTCCTAATTCGGTAATCCGAATTCAATAGATATACATGATTTCAAGTTACATGAAGTTGCTTCCTTTTTCCAGTCTATATTTATACACGTCTATGTCTCGATGAGTAGCTTCCCTTCAGCTATAACAGTATGGTCTGGACGTGGATTCGTTAACCTGTTTCTATTGTGTGTTAGTGTATATAAATAATAATAATAAAAAAAAAACAGGTGTTTTGTTTAGACAGTCGTTCTGATTCTCCAGGGTTTGAGCCTTACAGTCTGCCATTCCCCGTCGTTCTGCGGGAGATTAGGGCTAGGAATACATAATCATCAAATCTGTAGGAACTTTAAAGAACATCTGAGACATATAAAACAAAAGTTAACTTTTGAGTTTTCAAGTATTGGCAGCTTCGAAAATTCATTCCCATGACTCTTTTAACTCCTAATGAGCCTCATTCACCAATTGTAAATAAACAAATGTAGCCACGTCATAAGATTGATAAAATAATGAAAATTGCGTATCACGTGACAACCCTACTTATTGCGTAATTTGTATAGAACATATAGAGAAAATGTTGTTTGTTTACGTTTGGTGAATGAGGTCCATTGACGATGCCAACGTTGATTTGACCCCTCAAAAACTAAATTGATTTTTGGATTTATAAACTTTAATTTGTTTTGTGTAAAAAAAAAAGAGCATGTATTCTCCTATAATTTGATACCAAATAAAACATTTTTCTAATTACTAATAAAAAAAAGTTATTGAAGTTTTATCATAAAAGTATAATGAAATACAAATGAGTGAAACGAATCGAAACGAGAAAATAAATTACGGGTAGAAAGAGTTAATTGCACTCTGTGTAAGAAAAGAGCATATGCTTTTAAATAAAGGAAGGTTGTGTTGGTAAAGACAAAATGTGTCTCTAGCTCTAGATCTATGACTGACCAGATAAACAAAATTCTTCTGAATATCGATAATTCTGTAATTTATGGGTTAGAAATAAAGGTAAGAGAGCTTTAATATGTACTGGGATGCATGGGATGTAAACAGGGAGATGTTATAAGACGGATCTTTTCAATTGAAGTCCAAAGTCTGTATCAGAGAACGTAGCAATGTGCAAGATGAAAAGAAAACAGGAGGTTTTAGAGAGAGAGAAAGAGAGAGAGAGAGAGAGAGAGAGAGAGAGAGAGAAGGTGGGAGAGAGAAAGACAGAAAGAGAGAGAGAAAATTCAGTCCCAAATACTAGAAATCAAGGGCTAAAAATATGTTGTGGGAGGGGAGATAATCATTGACTGCGACCTGTTTACTGTTCAACAACAACAACAACAACAACAACACAAGAATAAGGATGTTTTGGCCTATTTAAACAATATATGGCCTGAGATCAACTTTTCAGGGAAAAAAGTATATTAATCATAGACATAAATAAATATAGACTGGCCGATAAAAGAGTTTTATGAAACGAAAATTTGTGACTTGCAATTTTGTGTACTTTATTTATAAGTTTTGTTTAATCTCTACGACTAAATACTATACAATACATCATATTTTTTACAGAATTCGGAAATCCGAATACAATATACAATAGTTCCTTTTTCTAGTCTATATTTATTTATGTCTATGATATTAATATTATAGAAAAGATTTTCACTCCCTAGCACTGCCAGGCCTCGCCAAGACCTGCCTTCAAGGAACAGGAACAGGGAACAGAAGAAGAGGCAGACAGATAAAGCGAAGGGAAGACACTATTAAAGAATAGAAGGGCCTGTCATTGAAAGAGGTTGTATCCTAGGCAAAAGTCAGAGAGGGATGGAGAAAGACGACTGATAAATCTTGCATGGTACCCCATAGAGTTTTAGCTTGCGTTTTTTTTACGATAGTTAGCAATTCATTGTGGGGCCCAATCGCTGCAGTAACCATTTTTTTAATAATCGGGAATTCCTGTTATTGTGTAAGGTTAAAGATTCTTTTTGTTACATAATACAGTGTTTATACTCTTTTAGTTTTTTGTTGGAAATTCATATCTACTAGTATCTACTCTTGATTATCTTTAACGTTGTTTATTGGTAAGTAATAGAAGAGAGGAATAACAATTGTTTAAGATTCATTGAGATAATTAATTACAAAACATTACTTTTAGTTTGCTTAACAACAGAAACTGATGATGTGACAGTTTTAAAAAATTCGGACACTTATTCCTCAAGTGGACCTCCCTTTCCCCACCCTATCTGCGCCACTGTAAGAAGGAAAGTCTGTCATTTATAAGAAAAAAAAATTATTTGTATTCGACGAATGTATAATTAAAGTTGTCAACTCGTAATAGGCTAATACACAATAACAATTGAAACTGTAACATAACATATTAGTTATTCTCTTTGGCTATACATGATTGAATTAATATATCAGACGTAAACTCATTTATTTCAATGGCCAACTCTTGACCAGATTATCGAGTGGTCAGCACAACGACACAACACCAATACTTCCATAAAGTTATTGGAGCTTGTATTAGATATGAGTGGACTCATCAACTGAGATTCCAACTTCAGAGAGAAAGGTGTAAAAAAAAAGTTTCAACTAACTTAAAAAATTGTCTAATTTAACAGTAAAAGCATTATTTAGGAATAAATACTATTAATCATATTTATATTATAAAAAATACTAGTCGACCGGCGGCATAGCATACGCTGCTATTTTGCAGGGCTGGCACTGCAACATATGCGACCGTAGTGGGTCCCGCACTTTCTTTGGACCCGTGCTAATTTTTAGGTGTATAAATTATTAAATTAAACCATTTTATAACATATAACAGATTTCCCGCGGCCTCTTGATTTACCAGGAGCCCCTGGAAATCTTCTGAAATGTTATTAAATATAGGCTTACTAAAAAGTCCTGGAAATCTCCGGAAATTATTAAAATCTTTTGTAAAGTAAAAGTAAAGTAAAAAAAAAATATCCGGAAATATATATAGAAAAATATATGGAAATAGAAGTGAGATTAAAAGGAGCAAGCCAGTGAAATTATTATTTTAACGTAATTTGTGATATTAATTACAGTACTTCTAAAGTCAAACCTGAGAGAAGACTCTATCTGTGTATTATCGTTCTAGTTTCAAGAGTCTTACGACACAATATAATCTGTAAATACTTACTTAATATTATGACAAATTGAGAAGAAGAGAATTATATACACCACTTTCATTCACAAAATGCTCCTCTATGCTATTTTGTGAATGAAAATAGTGCGGATTGGGATACACCATTTTCCATTCACACTATGCTGCGCCATGAGATCTTCCCATTTACTTGTTGCTTGAACTTTTGAACTTGTCGACTTTGAGAATTATATATATATAGATTTTGTTGTTGTAAATGTTATTAAAACCTATACTAAATAAGTAAATTATTATAGTTCGGTAATTCCAACTTTTGAGTCGTTCGGTAATTCCCGATATGATTTTGGGAAAGTATTTACCTTGGAGGCCTAGCAGTCATACACGACATGTTTACACAATTTCTTTTCACAAAACTTCAATGCTGAAAGCAATAGTTTAAAATATACTGTATTTAAGAAATCATTTACATTGTTGATATCAAGTTATAGCTGCATGGGTAAAACATAAAATGTAGCCTAGAATAAAATGTATAAATAATTTTCATTATGATGAACGTTGTAATTACTTTGGTTACATGCAGTAGCGTAGCATCCATGGCGCGAAGGGGTTCAATGAACCCGGGCCCATGACCATAAGGGGCTCACAGCCTGTGGTGTAACCACTATGGCGAGAAGGGGCTCATTGCGCTTGAGCCAATGAACAAGATCAGTTGGGGCCGGCATGTATGCTGGGAATGACACCAAAGTGAAAAAAAGTGTACTTATGAAAAAACGATTTAAAAAAGGTCGCTTGATTCTGTTAAGAAGTTGATCAAACATTGACTCTACGTTGTACTCAGCATTGTAGAGAGTCAAAATTGAATCAAACCTAATGACATTGTTACTTACACAAATAAAAAAGTACGATTCTTGCACTGGAATATGAATGTTGTTTTTTTATTTTTTGGTAAATAAACCAATGCATACAGATAACTCAATCTTTTGTCATATACTAACTTTTTCGTATTGTGGGGAGGGGGCCCCACCAAGATATGTTTAAACCCGGGCCCATGGTTGCCTAGCTACACCACTGGTCTGTTATCAATTGAAAAAAATCACTTAGCATGTTTGCTTTATTTCAAGAGGTTACTTGTAGTCCTGAGCTACATAATTGGATAAATCCAAAGCAATGTATTACGTTCTTGAAAACGCCTGTTTTCAGCCTTGGTTTCAAATGTGTATCATGTGGCCTTTTTAAGAGATTTCAGAGTTTTTCATAAACCATTTGCTGCCAGATAAGATAAGATAACTTTATTGATCCAAAAATTAGTTTTGACTACAATTGACAACCTCAACGTAAATAATGTACAACAACAACATAGATTTACGATAGAGATGCACATACAAACAAAATTCACACACGAAAAGAAGACATACAACACACTCATAATAAACTCTCAGAAATAGACATCTATGTACATCTTGATAATGACAAAATGTTAATTTTTATGTTGGTCATCCAGGGTCTATTGTAGCTGAATGTTTTTAATTTTCTTCTTTCATATAATAATGTTTTCGCAGAACTTGATTTATGAATTAACAGATGCTAGATTCTATGTCAGATGAATTAACAAATGCTAGATTCTATGTCAGATGAATTAACAGATGCTAGATTCTATGTCAGATGAATTAACAGATGCTAGATTCTATGTCAGATGAATTAACAGATGCTAGCTTCTATGTCAGATGAATTAACAGATGCTAGCTTCTATGTCAGATGAATTAACAAATGCTAGCTTCTATGTCAGATAAAGATAGCTGAGGGTGTGGGGGGCTGAGCTGGTCTTTCAAGCATTGTCGTGGGACACTCTGTTACGCCATCCTTCTTGTAGTTCATCAGTACTATTTCCGTAGGCACCGCTCATACCCCTAAAGAGACTTACGGCCTGGCAGCGTAGCTGTCAAAAATTTATCTACACTGTACAAACATTCATTTTTAGTAAACGTTATTTTAGTGACGTCATATTACATTGGATTGTATTGGATCCGCACCTTCATGGGGAGGGGGGTGAGACCTATAGCACAGTGGACAGAGGTTGACAAGAGGCTTTGGAAGTCACAAATGACCACGGCCGGCCCTAACAATTGCGGGGACCTATGCGAAACGGATTGTGCAGGGCCTAGTCTGGTTAGGGATTAGCATAATGTTAAAATTAGGACTTTCTAAAAGAAAATAAATTCGTCTTTGCAATACATAAAAAAAATGAAAGCTCAAATTGCCGTTTCTAATTATTGGCACTCGAAAATTCCAATCTTGTTTATTTTTCAGAAGAATTTTAGTTTTTAGGAGATTTTAATGATTTTAGGAGATTTCCAGGAGGGCCTGGAAAATCAGGAAGCCGCGGAAACTTTGTTGGTATATAAAAGTTAAAATGGTTTAATTTAGGTATAAGTATGATAATCTGATCTTACATATCACAGACGTTACTTTACATAAATACATCCTACTCATTTCACGTGTCATGCCAAACCTCTTAATCTTTGCCAAGTCGTTGGTTTTGCTGGCTGATTCAGGAAACCCAATCCATTCTCTAATGGCACTATGAAAGAAGGGTCACTTTGTTCTAGTGTATGGAATAATAGAATAGATGTGCATCTATCTTTGTGTTATCTCCCATACTCCCAAAGTATACTTTACTCTATCAATATCCCATACAGTGACGTAGCATCATGATGCGAAGGGGTTCAATGAACCCGGGCCCACGACCATTAGGGGCATGACGCGAAGGGGCTCATTGCGCTTGGGCCAATGAGTTATGACCAGTTGAGGCCCACATGAGTACTTGGGATGTCACCAAAGTGAAAAAAAAAGTGAAAAACCGATTTAAAAAAGGTAGCTTGATTCGGTTCAGAAGTTGGGCCCATGACTCTTAACTACTTGAAAATTTTGGGGCGACATCAAAGTGAAAAAATAAATGCACGTTTGTAAAAACCGATACAAAAATAGAAAGTCATAAAATGCCGCATTAAAGTGCGAAACCCCCCCCCCTCTCACTCAAAGGGCTTAGGTGGGAAGGGCAGTAGAGCTATTCGCCCCTCCCCCCCCCCCCAATAGTCCTACAGGGGAATGACATGATATAAAGATCGGTTAAGACATCAATAACAAGTTTTAATCATATAGATAATGATTTTATTATGTTATCAAGCTGTGATTTCTACAAATATATTGGACCACCCCCCACTCGAAAGTTTATGGGGTGAGGGGCGGGATTGATGCCATTGCCCCCTCCCGACCCCACCAAATCTGCCAACATACTAGAGGGTGGGCGAAAAAATCTAAAAATAGTTTGAAACATAAATAATTAGTAAATATTAATAATAATAATAAGTAATAAATTTGTATACAAATTGTGTGAATTCTGTTCTAAAATTCGTCCGCCAGGGAAGGGGGTAGTCTAGGGGGAGGCCATAGCCCCTAACCCCCCCCCCCCCCGATCCGCCAGTGGTTTGAGGTGACAATCGTCTCCATACAGTCCCATTCTTTTGTTGTCTTGTCTGTTTATACACTTATGGGTAGCATTACAGAAATGGTGGGGATGAGAGACTTTGGTTAAGAAGTAGGGATTGTTCCGATTGTGATTGTGCCTAATTAAAATTTCAATGCTGTAGCAAATTATTCATTTTATTCAAAGCTTAATATTTTTGTTATCCATTTTGTATTTAAAGTATGTAAATTAAATTTTATTTTCACTAGCGAATCGAAAACTGTAAAGTACCGAACTATGGCTGAAGTCTTCTCAGTCACTGGTGATCTAACATAACTGGTGAACATTATCTACGATTATCTGAGTCTCTGCACAGCGAGGGTCACTAATCGATACCTGACCTATTTCTTTCTAGAAAAGGGGCAGGTCAAAAGATGATCACAAAGTAAACACGAGTTAATTATAATTAACCAATAATAGCAAGAGTTCAGGGGGGGGGAGTTGCAAAAGTCAGATTCTAGAAGTGAATAGATAACGGAAACATTTGGCACAGAAGTTTTCTAGCAATCTAGAAAAGACAATTTAAAAATGCTATAAATACGGAGAAAGTGAGTTAGTCAAGAGTACTTGAGCAGTTGCTGGTCCTTAAGTAGTTATAGTTCCTTGAGTACTTTATATCTTTGAAGTCAATATTAGTGGAAGTAAAGTTTAAGTGAACAAGATAGAAAATCCCAGTTCAGTTGGATCAGTATATTTAAGCGTTATTATATTTCCCTGACAAGTGATCCTGTTTGTACCATTATATATGTGTCGACTGGTACATTGGTTTTGTGCCTACTTTTTCAGATTTTGCCCTATCCTCGTGTACCCAAACGAGGAAGACCTGAGCTTCAGGCTGGCGGTAGCTGTCCATTGGAATCCTAGGATTCCTCCGACCGACTAAACTGGCCACTGGCGAACTGCTCTACGTCACTTGACATTTGGGCTTATAACCGGTGACTGCCACTTCTCATGTTTGGCCAAAGACGACGAAACTGGAGTGTCCTCTTCATTTTTTGGGGCTAGGGCCTTGAATAAGTGAGATGAAAGCCTGGGCATTGTTTATGGTAGGAACGACGTTGCCCACACAGCTGCTCTCCCCTCTTCGCGCAGCGGATGTGGCCAAAGGAACGGAATATCCGATACAGTTTGGGATCAGTAGCGCCGCAGGCTCTGTCAGGCTGTAGCAGTGTGCCACAATCTGCCTAAGGGTCACCAGCTCATGACTTTCCCCAGTGTTATCTCCCGAAGCATTTCCCGCGTTTGGGTATAGCCACAAGGCAGAGGATGTTTGGATTCAGAGTTTAGTTTTCCTTTACCATTATATATACACAAAGGAAAAGTAAACATTGTATTGTAAAAAGTTCCACTTTTCAGACCTTGTGATCTATCGGGCAGATGATGTTAAAAGGGCATCTGTTTCTTTCGCCAACGGTTAACTGGCTGGGTGTCGTGTGGCCAGCACAACGGCCGACCGCCTTTACTTGGTCGTAGATCGTTGTGCTGGTCACATGACACCCTAGTTGACCGTTAGATCTCAACGTCTTATCTGGGTGTCTTTGCAATTAGATATATATTTAAGTAACGCTTAGATTGGTTATAATAAAATACTAGTAACATATTATTTGTTTTGTCTTAAAGAAATACCGTAACATATTTATTTACAGGTATTAACCTCATGCGGATGCTAGAGCCAGTTACAATATAAGAGCAATCATCTCGGACATCAAAGATGTCTTGCACTATCACCCTAGAGTTTTGCCGATCTTGCCAAATAGCTGTGCCAGTGGTCGAGATTGTTTGCTATTGACGATGGTTCTGGGAATAAGTTGGTGTTTCTTCTTATTTCTTCTTCATCATATTTTTAGAATCTTAGCAAAACATTGTCACTATTAGATCAAGATAAACTGTCCTTTTCATAAATAAATTTATATCTTTGTATTTTAAAAAAATGATGTTTTTATATAAGAGATTTATTTGAAGATATTTTAGTTGAAATTAGTTAAAGTATTTCTTAAAATGGAGTAGAAATGTTTTACGTTAATATAGCTATTTATCTTTCTCTCTGTCTCTCTCTCTCTCTCTTTCTATGTGTGTGTCTCTCTTTCTTTATTTGTCTTTCTCTGTTTCTTATCTCTCTATCTCTCTTTCTTTGTTTCCCAGTGTTTCTTTCTATTTCTCTCGGTCTGTCTCTCTGTCTCTCTTTCTTTTTCTCTCTCTGCTCTCCTCTTTGTTTCTCTCTTTATGACTCTCTATCTCTCTTTCTCTCTCTGTCTCAATTCTCTATGTTTCTTTCTTTGTCTCTGTCTGTTTCTCTCTATTATTGAATGTCGTTATCTCTCTTTGAATCTCTTTACCTGTTTCTTTCTCTTTGGTTGAATGAGTTGTAGAATCTTATTTTTTTTAAAATACAAACCCAATTTTTAATTTTATATTCTCAGGTCAAAGTTTAACCAATGATAACCGCGTTCAGTTTGTTAGTATACCACAATATGATGTTGAGAAATCAGTGAAAATAAATGAACTAAATAAATCGCTGGGACCTGACAGGAGTTATCTTCTCGAATTAGTGACTCGATTGTCTTCCCTCATAGTGGACATTGAAATCGAACGTCTTGCTTCTGTAGCTGGTACAAGTACCCAACCTTATCTTAATGGATTAGTCCACAAAGTCAAGCAAATCTCAGAAGACCATTATTGTTCTTGCTGCAGTGATATGAAACAAGTATGTGGGAAAATACAAATATTAGTTTCTGATTTTTGGGAAGTTGAAATGCATAAGATTCCAGAGGTGTACTTTCATTGCAACGTGCAAGGGAAAAATTTCACTGTAAATGAATACAAACATAAAGGTAGACTACTCAGCTTTTCAATCTGGACCTGTGATAAACATTTCTTCAAGACATTAGTAGAGTCGAAAGAAAATGTGGAAAATTTATTCCTTGAATGTAATGAAAAATTTGAACAAACCAACCCGGACCAGCGGCTTGATGTATTGCTGTTTAAAGACGTCACTAACACGACAAAAGTCATTATCAAAACTGGACAAGAAACCAGTGTGCACCACGGGGAGGATATCGAAGCCGTGTATTATTCCGCAGATAATGTACCAGCACTCCAGCTATCTCTAGGGTGTTATAATCAACATCGGGAAGGCGACCTAAACATTAAATACAAAAGTAAGGTCAACCTTTTTTTTTCTAACTTTTTTTCGGTTAAAGAAAACCATTTTTAGAAATCTAATTTATAATTGCAGTGAAAGATTGTTTCGTTTTTTTTTTGTTTTTTTTTCAATATAGGGAATATATATGAGAAACAGGCGTAATATTAAATGAAAAAGAAACAAATTTCGCCCCCCCCCCTCAGGTGGGTGCCGTGGGGATTTTCAAATTCGGACACCTCCTCCCAGGGCCGGTCCTAGCAATTGCGGGGCCCTATGCGAAACTGATTGCGCTGGGCCTAGTTTGTATGGGAATAAGGACAATAAGTGAAAATTAAGATTTTGTAATTGCGATCTGTACTTTACGAACCTTATAACCAATGACATATTTATATGTCAGTGACTATAAAAGTAAATAAAGTATTGGAACTTCCGACAAAGGTAAATTCTCCCGATTATTACATTTTGTTAAATGAAAGCTGACAATGCCTTTTTTCTTTTATCGCTCGTAGGATTGGCGTTTTCCGCAATGAATGACACCCACAAATTACAATTTTGCCTATTTTACTGGAGAAGAGTTTTCAAGAGATTTTAATAAATTCAGGAGATTTCCAGGAATATTTCGTATATATTTTGCAATTAAAAATTACACCTTGAATTAGCGCGGGGTCTATGAAAGCGCGGGGCCCACTGTGACCGCATAGGCTGCAGTGGCCTAAGACCGGCCCTGCCTCCTCCCCCCACCCTAGCTACGCCTATGGTGTTTTCTAAAGATCGCCACCTCGCAACTTTTAAAATAATTTCTTGACATTTGCTTATTGAGGAAATCTTGTCAGTGCTTTAATGTTTAAGCATGCTCAGTCACACACAGAAGTCCATATAGTAAATGCCTTAGACTTAGGAGGCGCTGTGGCTGAGCGGTAAGGAGCTTAGTTTCTGAGTCGGGGGTCCCGGGTTCGAATCCTGGCATTTTTGGGCGCCTCTGATTCCACCCACCTCTGTTGGGATGTTTGGTATTAGTCGGGCTGGTTGTTGCGCTGGCCACATGACAATTTCGTTAACCGTGGGCCCTACAGATCGCATGCCCTGAAACGGGAACTTATTTCATAAAAATATGAAAATAATTTGCATCGTTTGCTAAGTTCTACATCGTACTAGGCTGATTGAAACATACACTTCTCCGACAACTAAATTCATAGTACTGGATATAACTTCTCCCTCTTAAGAACCCAACTTGTTATGATCAGTGTAAACTTTTTTTGTTGTTGTTGTTGTTTGAATTGCTTTTATGCAGTACAATGTTCTTGCTTATAGCAAATCCGAGCGCTATGATCTAATATAAGTTGTGGACCAGTGGGGAGGGGGGGGGGTTCTGGGAGAAGATTTTTCCCGACGAATGTCGTCAAACTTATCCTCTACGTCGATAAAGCCACTAATAGTAGTCTGTTTACTTTTCGCTATTCCTCCTAAAATCGTAGTCCTGTTTTTCATACTTACGTCACAGTCTCTAAGTCAAAATATTTCCTAACAGCAGCCAAACCATACATACTTAGCCTCTCGGTCGCACATCCCAAATCCTATACTATTAAGCGAGCAATTCTTGTATATATATATATATATATATATATATATATATATATATATATATATATATATCTTTGATTTCGAAAACGGCTCTAACGATTTTCTTTAAAATTTCAACGTATCTGCATATTAGTGAGAAAAAAAAAATGTCAACTCATTGGCCACATCGGGAAAACTCGAGTTCGACCGTTATTTTGATATGAAAATGTCTCAATGTTGTAAAATTAATTTTGGTTAGAATAATTTATGAATGAAAGTTTTCCATGACGTAAACGGGAAAAACGCTGCTTACGTCACTAGGCTTACCGTAGTACACTAAAATATTTATTTACAAGAACGCGTTTAGAAATATGAATGAAGGGATGTGTAAAACTAAAAGCAGACCACGGGCTGTAGCAACACTGGGATGGATGGATGGCAAAAGCCGGTATGAACTTCTTGTCCGACAGTCAGGCTGGGCAGGGCATTTATTTAACCGAGCAAGGCTCGGCCACCTGATATTTGCTTTAATTAGACATTACAGTAAACGATTTAAGCATGTTATTAAGTCATTATATCACGAGATTGGGTATGACAACATGACTGTAAATTGTGAATTATAATACATCTATCTTCATAATATTTAAGAATGTAATTTTTTTCTTATTCTAAAATAAAGAGAGAAATACATGGTCAAGTGGAACTGCTGCTGACTCTTTCCAGCCTTTGAATCCGATAAGAACAAGTGGATTAAGCTATGAATGCATTGAGATACTCCGTAAACAGATTGTACCCAACATAAGGGACCCTCTATTAATCAGAAAAGTAAATCGTCATGTTATTATATTAAAAGTTATAATTCTAAATATTGAATCGAGAAGTACCGAAGTACTAATGAAAAAAAATTTGATCTACAGAGAGAAAGCGTGGAATGCCGCGTTGGAAACGTATCACCATTGAAGAAAGAGGATACAATACGAGCTGCTGAAAGAAGCTCATGCATCCATATTGTAATCAGAAGTAAATGGTAAGTGTCTTTGAATATGAGTCTTAATTTGTACTAACTTATATCCAATCCGTCTGTCTGTCTGTCTGTCTGGGTTCAAATTCGTGCATGTTATTTCTATTAATTCCCATTCTCGGATCAAGTTGAAACTTTGCATAGACATTCATTATCCATAACAAAACACGAATCAAGGAAATATTGACCATTTAACTAATTAACTATTGAAAGTTAATGAGTTGTTATTGATAAAGAAAAGTGAAATAAATGTTACAGTATTGAGATGCATAGATCTAAATGTGCAGTTCTTTCTCTTTTATAAACTATGTTGTTTTCTAAGAATATTTTTTATATTTGGTTTTTCACTTTTTTTTTCACATTGAGATGTGTTTTTAATTTTTTCTACCCAAGACTTACATTAGCCATTTCATTATGATTTCCATCAGCACATTTTTATGGTGGTGAAGAGTTAATTGATTGATGTGTCCAGTGGCGTAGCTATGGTGGTGTGGGAGGTCAAGCCCACCGGGTTCCAAAACGATGGAAAATCCCTGGCTACGCTCCTGGTCCAGATTTGTTCAAAATGGATGTCTGCCAGGTCGTTTGATACAAGATCAACCTTTTCCTTTAAGCGGCACCAAGTTCTACCTCTCTTCCCTTGACCAATACTTATCGTTATAGAAAGGTCTAAACACTGACCTGTGACGTCGCAACCTGTGGAAAGTTAAGACCAATCGCTCGCTGCCACGTCACAGAAGATGCATTGGACTCCCTCACATTGTGAAATCAGAGGAAACGAGAGGGCTGTCAGTTTGGCGAGCTAGAAACACTTTAAGACCCACCAGAGGAGCCGCCAAAAGGTCAGGTCCAAGTAGTACGATAGCTGGGACTGATGTAGCACTGGACGGGAAATCTGGAAAGTTCTTAAACGCCCAGACAGGGAGGACGAATGCTGGCAGCTAGACAGAAAGGAACAAGCAATCTTGGCACGATTACGAACTGGACACTGTCCGATAGGAGCCTACTTCGTTAGGATCCAAGAAAACCATGATCCCATATGTGGACACTGCCATGCACAAGACAAGACAGTAGAACACATCCTCAACGACTGTAGGGCGCTCAAAAACACATTTGAAGATACGACTTCTAGTATAACAGATAAAACAGGTGCTTGCGGGGGTCTCGCTATGTACGGCAATAAGCGAATCCTACAGAACACTGCCAGATACCTGGACCGTGCCTTAGTGCATGGAGGCTTACAAATTGTCTAAACAGCCCACAGTTTTTGACGTTACAAGTAAGTGTTCAGGCCTACTATAACGATAGGTCTTGTTTTTATCCCCCTGCCTTGCTACTGGGAGGCAAAGATAGAACGTTGTACTTTGAATTTTTCTTAAGACCTGAAGCTTACCATTAAAAAAAGTAATTATAATTATAAAAGAATATGTTTTTTTTACAATATCTCTTTTCAACTCGTAGCTTTTTGGAGCCTGGGTGGGTGGGAACAAATCTGGAGAAGGCTAAAAAACGGCTCTAACGATTTCCCTAGAAATCAATAGTTGATGTATATCGTTTGCAAAGAACTACTTGATCATAGGACATACTGGAGAAACTCTAGATGGATTACTA
>JADKLZ010079391.1:482157-512158 GCA_021533235.1 Biomphalaria straminea
ATATATATACAAGAATTGCTCGCTTAAGAGTATAGGATTAAACATGCAAAGCTATGAGGTATTTATAATGATTATTTACTAGTATACCTTACGAAGTTTGCAATTAAAAGATGACAAGTTACTCCATTGGTATAATTATATAACAAAATCAATGCTGTTGTTTTTCCCATTAAGTGCAAAAAAATGTTTTTTAACTTCTAAAGTGCACTGTTGCCTTGATAAGCCTCAAATCCTTTATGTGTTATCAACTAAATATTTGAAACATATTTTTTTTTGGAATAGCTTTTGTCTGGCGCACCTTTTATGCTTATAGCATAGCATGCTCAGTGGGCTGTGGTCCAATCTCATTTGTGAGGAGTTTCTGTGCTGCCTTTAGGCGCTTATTAAACTCAACACACCTTAGTTTGGTGCATTCCTTCAGAAATACGTATGTTGAATTACACATTTAGATATAGGTTAGTGTTGTATGACGTAACTGAGCCAAAATAAATCAACTGTATCCCAGGAGCTATCAAGTATAGTTATTTATCCCACTAGTTGTCTGCTGAGAAACTTCTCTGTTGTAGAAGTTAACAAAATTGATAATACAATGTATATACGATATCACGTTACCCAAAATATTTTTAAAATTTAACTCCAATGCTAATATACTAATTTGTTACGTTTCTCTGTTCAGATCCTTACTTTAAAAAAGATTATAACGTATGCGTCCGAACGAAAATGATCAAGAACTCTAATGTCCATGCTAGAGGGGTTTTAGTGGATATCGACGGACTGGTCATCATGAACTCAGGTAAGTCTTATGTACTGAGATCATGCAACTCAACCAGTGCACCTTCTGCTGGTTATACCTTACTTGCGTCTTTCTAATCCACAATCAATAAAAACAAGAAAAAAAACTATTTTGGTTTCGATTATATAAAACAAAAAAAAAAAAAACTTTAACAGCTGCTATGTAATAGATCTAGATGCGGACGGGACTGTCTGTCAAAAATAGCGCTTCACAATCATATAAAAAAAAATATCCTATGAGATAAACAATAGTCGTTACGACTGAGACAGGTCATTTATCAAAGGTTTTAATGTGTACATTTTCTTTGGAGAGAGGATTCACTAGAACGGCGGAAGCAAGTTGATGACAAAAGCTAAAAATAGTATATATTTTTTGAAGGATCATATCTGTGTGTAAGTTCAAACTTATAAATTAATAGTATACTGTATGAGACAGCGTTACTGCTGCGAACGGACCCCATGATGACCTGCAAACTATCGTAAAAAAAAAACTATCGGGGTTCGGTCAGACATTCATTCAGGGAACAGTACCAGGTAAAAGAAGGAGAGGCAGACAGAGAAAGCAAAGACAACATAAAAGAATGGGCGGGCCTGCTATTGAAAGAGGATCTAACAAAGGCAAAAAACAGAGAGGAATGGAAAGAGACGGTCGACAAATCTTGCATGGTGCCCCAACGGTCTAACAGACCAATGATAGATAAAGGTAAAGGAAAAATATGCTTTTAATCTGTTTCTAAGACAAACGATTAAGAATACTGTGTCTATTGGTCCCTAAGCAATATCATGTAGGGGGTCGTTCGTAAATGACGTCACGAGGGGAGGGGGGTTTGAGAAAATGTGACACTTTGTGACAAGAGGGAAATGGGGGGGGGGTAAGTGATTTTGTGACTTAACAAATTTAAAAATTCAGAAAAAAATATTTTTTTTTTAATCTTCAAAAATTTGCATCGTTAATTTCTTTTGAAAATCACAAAAAGTTCATCCCACCATCCAAAAAAACACGAGCACAGAAAGCCAAAAGAATTATTCAAAAAAAAAAAAGACAATGAAGTCCATCTAGTTTTGAGAAACGCAGGTGAGGAGAGTGTAGAATGGATAGATGAACATCTCATTGAAGACAATTTAATTTTCGAGTCAGCTTCTCAAGCAGAAGAAGAAAATCTTCCCGTGTATACTATCGATGAGCACATGAAACATCTTTGTGAAAAAAATTATGAGAAATAAATAATTTGAAATAAGTATATATTTTTTTATTTTGTGACGTGACGCAGAGGGGGTGGGGGGTCTGAGAATTTGTGACACTTTGTGGCATTGGGGGTGGGGGGAGGAGGGGTCAAAAAGGTCATTTTTTGCATGAAGTCATTTACGAACGACCCCTAACCATTTAGTGGACTCAAGGATATTATTGAAATAGCCGAAAGTCACAGTCATCACCTGGGTTCATACTCGTTACCGTCTAGATTCAAAAGCTAAGCGCAACCACTCCATTACATTAAGAAAAGATTGTCTAGTTCAGTTGGGTGTGAAGACCCGTCAGTGACATAAATATAGAAGCAAAATGGGAAATGTAAATCTAAACAACCACACTTAATGAAAACTGTTTACGGGCTTGTGTTAGTATATTATGATGTGCTAGAAATAATGGCTTGGCATTTATATACGTAAGGACGCCTTGGTGGTGCGGTAAAGCGATTGGCTTTCAAATTGGGGTCTGGGGTTCGAATCCTGGATATGGCTTAACAAATCCATGTGAATGGCCACTTTATAACTGATGGGTAATTAACACTTTGTGTACCTGGGCAGTAAATAGAAATAGACGTAGGCCAACAGCGCTTTTCGTCTCCACCAAATGATAGTTTGGCGAAATAGCTTTATTCACCTACCAACAAATATCAATTCGAAAATTGTGCTGGATCGGATGTTGTGGACGGTCGTTGATTTGTAGTATCAAACTGATGGTAGACAAATAAACCGCTGTAGGTTAGGTCTTGACGTATTATAGTTACCTTTGTTACTATTATTACAGTTTAGATTGTATAATATATTATTATACATTATGAATTCATGTTTTATTTCAATATACATTAATTATTCTTGTTACAAAACAGGTCTGTATTTTGTCTATTGCGGTGTCAGCTTCAAGCCCAACTCGACTGAGTTCTCTTCGACATTTGCTTATCAGGTAACTGTCCGACTTGCACAGTGTGCTTTTGTGAACGTTTTACATACAACACTCGAAGGAGTAAAAAAAAAGGTAATAATTTTGAGTGCTGTAAAGCGTTCACAAAATTAAGTCATCTAGACACACAATTTGATTTTAAAAGATTCACCTGAAGAGGTTCTTGAGTCAGTCGACTACCTATTATACTGGGATAGGCCTATTTTGACTTACCAAGTTGTACAATAAAGTAACCTTTTCAGACCTTGTGATCTACTGTAGGGCAAATGTTGTTAAGGTCATCCGTTTCATTAACAGCTGTTATCGAGAAGGGTATCATGCAGGGCCGGTCTTAGGCCACTGCTACCTATGCGGTGGCAGTGGGCCCCGCGCTTTCATAGGCCCGGCGCTAATTCAAGGTGTAATATTAATTGCAAAATATATACGAAAAATTCCTGGAAATGTTTTGCACTTATTAAAATCTGAAAACTCATAAAAAATCTCAAGAAAAATAGACAAAATTGTCATTTGTGGGTGTCATTCATTGCGGAAAACACCAATCCTAAGCGCGATAAAAGAAAAAAAGGCATTGTCAGCTTTTATGTTAAAATGTAATAGACCCAATCAGGCAACTTTTCACCTTAACAGGACGATCCCATACCTTATTTTCTTTTATAGTCACTAGCATATAGGCTAAATATTCCATAGGTTACAAGATTCGTACAGTAAAGCTAACTTGATCGCAATTTTGTACGTAGAAATGAATGAAAAAAAAAATATTTTCTTATACAAAATTTTATTGTTCACATATTATCCTTATTCCCACCCAGACTATAGGCCCCGCGCAATCAGTTTCGCATAGGGCCCCGCAAGCGCTAGGACCGGCCCTGGTATCATGTGGCCAACTCAACGACCAAACGCCTTTTTTCTTCCCCAACTAAACACTGGCAGCCATTAGAGTTGGGTGGATTCAGGGGCGTCATAAAAATAAACAGTGTTCAAAATCCCTTTTTTTTCCACTGCACAAAGTGCTTAACCACTCAGCCCTCGCGCCCTCTCCGACAATTTTTTTTTATACCTTGAATATACTCTCAGTACTTCTTAGCACTTAACCTCTATTCAATAGATAGGGGGCGCATTCCTTGAGGTATTGTGGATACGACATGGCTTAAATTGTGCTGATGTGTCTAATATCCAAAAAAAAAGACCCCTCCACACACACACACACACACAAACGAATAGATCACGTGATAACATAGTAAACAAGTCTCAACTTTCAAGATCTATTAAAAAAATGTGGGACATTAATTAATTTGTGGCATTAAAGATTGACATATGAATAGAGATTATAGCATCTTGCGGAGGTGAAATTTTTATTTGCAAGCCCCAATCCTCACACTGTTTTTCAAAAGAACCGTTTTTGTAACAGCGTACCACATGCAGAAGTGGCGGTACATAGTAGGACTAAGTAGGGCAATGTTTCCATATGTTTACCTGTATTACCCTCTATACTCCCGAATGCCCGAGGATAAGGTATGATACATTTGTAACTGATACTTTCTCAAAGTTATTTAACATTGGCTGATGGACGGGGCCTTCAGACGAAGTCTACTCTTAATACAATGAGAAGACAAACCTTTTTTTTTTTATTTGCTTAGTACAGAAGGCATCAGACGCTTGATGTTAATTAAAATCAATCGATTTGTAATAAAAGTTTTTCATTCAAACTTCTTAATACAATTTTAAAATTCTTCAATTCTTTAAGGCGAGTCAGGGGCTACAAGTTTCAACTCTGTTTATATGAAATGTTTCCACAGACCTGGTTCCAGTATATTTATAAGATGCGACCAAACAGCCCAGCACATAGTACAGTACTGACTCGAGTTGTCCACACTAGCTGTCTTAACTGTACCAACAGTCAGAACACGGCTTACTCAGGTACAAAATCAAATCTATATGATTAGTATGACTAATTTAGAAAAAAAAGGAACAGCAATGGAACGAAACAAAAGTTTGAAATAAAATCATATAGTATATAAGACCAAATTTACATATATGTCCCTAAAGACATCCTATACGCTGAGATTTCAGAGGGAGTACGACCCAAGTGCTGGTAAAACTTTATCGAGAGCAAAAGAAACGAAGCTGCATCAGTCAAGAGAAAGAAGAAGAAAGCTGCTGTCAGCTAGCCTCAGGACAGATGCATATACATTCACGAACTGTGGCAAACTCTGCCGCTCCAGAATTCGCTTGATCAGTCACTCCAGATTCTGCACCATAGAAGTATGCAACACCTGGGGCAATTTGTAAAGACCTACTTTATAGCAATGTAACAAAACTAAAATGTGGGCGACTAGTGACGACTTGTAAAGTGCTTTTAGAAGTATTTCTACGAAATATTTGACTTAAATCATGCTGTGTGAACAGCTAATAATCTGCATGTGTGTGATTGTGAGTTTATCAAATTTTATTTACAATTATCAATTGTTTCCATTTGCAAAGTTTAAATGATTCGTTATGGACCCGTTTGCTACACACACACACTGGACATGAAACACACACACACACTGGCCATGACCTTCCGTCACGCTGGACGCACGCAGAAAGTGAAAAACTCAGTTGCACTACAAGTTGTTAACTATTTTTTTCTTTGTCTAACAAAGATTTTATTTATAGACTAATTCAAGGTTTGTTGGAGCGTTATATAATAGCATATTTCTCGCATTAGAGACTCATAGAAGGGCACTTGCCGAAAACAGGTGCAGATTAAGAAGAGACAACTGAAGAAGACCCACAGAATACAAGGCTTTGTCTGTATTAAGTGTAGCAAAATATACAGTATGCGACTGGCTTGTGTGAAATATATAAAGCTGATATATCATTTGACCACCCATAATCCATGATGTGAGAGAATAGGCTTTTCCGTCTGACAAAAATCTCTTTCTTCGAGAAAATGGTCTTCGAAGCCTTTTTTTTTATGTCTCTGAGGCAAAGCCCTGGACCATGGTCCCCAAATATCGACACTTTCAACCAGTGGCGTAGCAAGGCACCCATGGGCCCGGGTTCAAGAATATTTCGGTGGGCCCCCCTCCCCACAATACGACAATTCAGTGTGTGACAAAATTTAATTATGTGAATGTATTGGTACATTTATCAGAAGACTTTTTAATGCAAGTGCAAGGATTTCTTGTGTAAGAAATAATGTCAATAGTTTTGATTCAGTTATGACTCTCTACAACTCTTAAAAGTCAATGCTTGTAGGCCTACAGCTAGTTAACAGAATCAGGCGACCTTTTTTTAAATTGGTTTTCACTTGAGTACACTTTTATTTTCACTTTGGTGTCATCATGTGAACACCAACTGGTCATAAGTCGTGGCTTCAAGCGCAATGAAGCCCTCGCGCCATTTTGTAACACTACAGGTTGAGGGCCCCTTATGGTCGTGGGCCCAGGTTTATTGAACCCCTTCTCTCCATGGATGCTACGCCACTGCTGTCAACATGGCCTCACACAACATAAAACAGCGCTATGGCACCCCTGTGATAATGCAGCGGGTACCAAGTCACATAGGTGTGACTGGGAACACTGTTACAGACTCCTTGGCCCACCTTGGAGGGCAAATTGCATTAATTGAACAGGCTGTTCGTTTTTACCATGCCTGGCTATAATTAAAAAAAAAAAACAGAAATGGAAAAGTGGTTTGAGTGCTGGGACAAGTACCAAAAAGCCCGTGGAGTCTGTTGTCCTCCTATCGCTTTTTATGTCTACCTTTTCTCCTTTTTCCTGCTACTATTCCTTGTAGGAAGGTCTTTGCGAGCCCCGTAGATCTTAACCATAGATTTTGAGATTGTTCACTATAGTTAGCAGGTCATCTTGGGTCCGATCGCTGCAGTAACCATCTCTAATCTCTTTGTTTGTGATGCCGTTTTTTAATGCAATACCCAGAATCCTTCTGTAGCATCTCAATTCCATTGCTAGCATCCTCTTCTCTAGTTCTAGTTTTATAATATTACTAAAGTGTACTACATTAATATCAAGTCGAATTAGTCTATGTTGTAGTAAGACTTGCATTTAGTATTGTTTACAAAGAAGTTATTCAAGTTAAGATGTAGGAACTCCAACAGCGGTTTAGTCGTGTATCAGCAGTTTGGTGATTAACAAGTATTTACATTAAATTTATAAAATTGATTTTATTTTTTATTCAAATTGTCTTAGGCTACTTAGGCCGACAACAACTAAGTGACATGTAGTATATGCAGAAATTGACGGAATAATGTGTTCAGACTATAAGTGACTAAACATAATAAACATTAATCGTGTTGTCATAGAGATGTGCTAGTCACAATACATTAAACACACACTACCACCAAAAATTTCATAAAAATATAAATAAAGTGGGATTTCTTTTAAAATTATAATTTTGATAAAAAAAAAAGTAAAAAAAAATTGATAATTCGCTTAACTAGAAATCAAAGATGACCAACCGAAAGTACTGCAGTTACTTCCCTTTTCTAGTGTTACATGTTCAGGTACCAATTAGAGTGGACTCATGAGCGCCCTAAATAACCAAATTTGGAAATCCCATCTTTCACCGAGATTCGAAACCTTGACCCCAGGCTCAGAAGCAAAGCGCTTACCCACTCAGCCACTGCGCCCCCAGCAAAGAGCTGATGGACACACACACACACACACGCACACATATCTTTATCGCTGGTACCTGGACTGCTTGACCCACTTGCCATCCTCCAAAGTCGCTGTGACTCTGCTGTTGGATCTTTGAGTATGTGATTTCTCATCATTCGGATTGTATTAATGACCGTGATCTCACTCCACTGTGTATCTGTTTGCTTCTGCTAGTTTTGATGCGGAGACCATGGCAGTCTGTGAAGCCTTAAAAGTCATTGACTCTCAGCTCGGCGAGGAACATTTGAGGGCAACTCAGATTATTGTTGTCACTGACTCAAAATCTGTACTGCATGTAGAGTCTAAGGTTTCTTTGACATTTCCACCCATCATTTCTGGACATAGGCACTTTAGTATTTCGTAGAGAGCTGTGTATTGTCTTCACAATGATACAACATACGAGGATTCAGAAGTGCTATAGATCTGTTTGGCACACTAATTAGGTACAATGAAGTAGCTCAGCGCTGAATACTATTTCGTATAATTATTGCGTTCAAACCATAGACATACATAAATATAGACTGGAAAAAGGAAGTAACTTCATGTAACTTGAAAACATGTATATCTATTGAATTCGGATTTCCAAATTATGAAAAATTTTAAAAATTACATTATCTTCAGTCTTAGAGATTAAACAAAATGTATAGACAGAAAATAAAGTACACACAATTGCAATTCATAAAATTAGTATTTCATAAAACTCTCTTATTGGCCAGTCTATATTTATTTATGTCTATGGTTCAAACTCAATGGACCTCATTCACCAATCGAAGCCACGTGGTGCTCTATCTCTTCTATATATTTTACGATCTAATTTTTAATACACGATGATTGTCACGTGACATTTTTATTTCGTTGTTTTATCAATATAAACACGTGACTAAATACTGTTTGTTTACGATTGGTGAATGAGGTCCATTCAATAAAATAGGTAATCTGAAATACATATCACTTGTGCAATGATAACTTGTCATTAAACACACATCGAAGATACAGATCTTTAATAATCCATTACAGAATATGATAATTAGCCAGTACAGAATAGCGTAACAATGGCGACTTGAAACAATGACTAACGATTGTGAACAATGACCCACCAACCTCATTCCTTATCTAAGTAAGTAAGTAAGTTCCCCTTTCAGACCTTGTGGTCTATAGGGCGGATGATGTAAAAGTCATCTGATTCAGTGGCCCACGGTTAACGAGGGTGTCATGTGGCCAGCACAACGACCAACCGCCTTTACTTTTCCCCAACTAATGTCAGGTACCCATCAGAGCTGGGTGGACTCAAGGGCGCCCAAAAATCCCGAAGTTGAAAATCCCAGCCTTCACCAGGATTTGAACCCGGACACGGATTTAGAAGCCAATCGCTTTACCGCTCAGCCACCACTACATAGACGATTCGAACACGGGACCTCCGGTACGGAAGCCAGGCGCTTTACCGCTCAGCCGCCACCGCGCCCTCATTCCTTATCTAGTACCGTGTATCGATTTTTCTGGATGGTTTCGTCTATCAGCTTTCCATACTTCGGGAAGACTGGTCGAGAGGCTAAGTGCGGCTTAAGCTTTGAACTTGGCATGGCTACTTAGAAGGGGGCTCGAGGTTCGACACTCGACTTGGGCAGAGTTGTGTTTACTGAGCGCCCAAAGGCAGCACGGGAAACCAACTCCTAGATACCCCCTTCCCCCACTGGTTCACAAATAAGATTGGACCAAAGTGCTCTGAGCATGAAAGTAGCGCTATATAAAAGCTATAATAATTCCAAAATGACCCAATAATACAAATAGTTTACTTAGTACCGGCCAGCCGTTGTTGTGTGCTATCAATCGTGACACTATACACACACATGATGGCTGCCTGGTAGTGCGGTTTGCGCGCTGGGCTGTCGTTCAGATTTATCGATGGTCCCGGGTTCAAACCCTGCCCGCTCCCATCTCCCGTCGTCCTGCGGGAGGTTTGGACTAGGAAGTAATTATCTTCAACTCTGAAGGAACATCCGAAACATGCAAAACATTTTACAAAAAATTTTACAAAACATGAGACATATATAAGAAGGACTTTACTACACAATATTTAACTGATTACATTAAGCATAAATTATATCTATATTAGTAATCTGCTAGTGAATCTCATCTCTGGGTTTCTCAAAGCAATAAACATTTTGTTTTTATTTCTTGATAGGAGGAGCATTCTATCTGGAAGCTGGAGACATGCTACAGGTGTGCTTAACTGGTCAAGGTCTAATAACGTTTGAGCCTAGCAGTACTTACTTAGGACTATTCATGCTCACGAGTGGCTTAAGACCTTAATACTTTATGACTAATATATTTAAGAGAGATTTTTAAATTAAATGTATTAATGCCAATTAATGGTTATTGTATTTAATTAAATTTTGTATATTGTATTAATTACATTTCGTATTAAACTTAATTAAATATTTGAGAAACGTTAAACAGTGTTTCTCAAACTTTTACTTGTAATGCCTACCATTTAAATTACATTTGCGCCACAAAAACAATATCTGGACATTGTGTAACCCCCAATAATGCTCCTAGGAAAGTGTTATTATTATTATTATTATTTTAGATTTCAACTATTCTTTCTCCTGCAGTCTAACTTCACCTTTCAACTATCCCTTAGTCTGTTGGACCGTTGGGGCACCACAGTGGCGTAGCTACCAATGTGCGGGTGGTGCGGGCCGCACAGGGCACCAAGTGGAGAGGGGCACCAAAATTCCCCCAGTTTGTATTAATTTCCTATTACCCTGAGCTTTTCAGTAAAAACGACTAAGTTTATGGACACGAACAAACATAAACTACTGTATTTTAAACATGAATTAACGATGTATAAACTAGTCATGTCTCTATTTTGTTTGATCTCCTTGACTATTTCTTCATTACAATGTAAGCTATAGAACAGTTTGAATCTAATTTACAGTGTAAACAGTACAGAAAGCAGGATAATAAACTCTAGACTGAATGACATTTGAGATTGGCCTGATGTCATCACAGATAATATTCGCATATACATTGTCACTCAAGGATCTGAAACAGTTCAGCGAATGGAAAGTTAATTCAGAGAGGTGTATAGACATCAAGAATCAGCAAAAGGAAAGGCTAGAAAGCTTTCAAAGGCTTGTTTTTTTTCCGGCAAATGTCAAACGGCGAGAAAGTTCCTAGATAGTGGACGTGTTATTCGCCAAAAAAAAATCCTTATTTTGCTTCCCCTACATACTCTTCTCAACAAGATCAAGTACAAAATCTTCATTTAAATCCAAAAATGGATTTAATGAGTGGTTGAGGTTATCCCCGAGAATAGAAAAGCATGAGACCAGCAGAGCTCACATTCGTTTATCGCTTGCTTGGAGTAGGGAACAGTATTGACAACCAGGCCCAAGATTTGATTATACAAGAGTCGAAAACTGGAGAGACTGCCTGAAGAGTATCTTGGACATCATTCGTTTTCTCTCAAAAGCAAAATCAGGCATTTTGTGGGCATCGCTAGCGAGCTGAAGAAGTGTTGGAAGCGCAAAATCAAGGCAATTTCTTGGAGTTAGTAAAATTGCTATCAAAGTACGATCCACTCTTGAGGGAGCATGTTCTCAAGACAGTACACCTGACATCTCAAAGCTGGATCAAACTTCCCAAATTTTACGGTACATTGTCATGGATAATGACGGGGTGCAAGTTCGTGAGTCTTTTATTGACTTCATCGACACAAAGGACTAGCATGGTGCTTTAAATCGCTGAGATGATTCTAGAGAAACTGCGTTCGGATGGCTTAGACTGCAGGGGCCAAGGCTATGATAATGCTGCGGTCATGAAAGGTCAAAACTACTTGAGACATTAACTAGCAGAGATGAAAATTCATCGACTAGATCTGAAGCAGGTGAATTATTAGTTGCTATTCAGTCTTTTAATTTTCTCCCCTATCTTGGATTTTGGGCTCCTGTATTTACTGAAGTTAATGATGTGCAAGTCTACCTTCAAAAATAAGGATTGTTTATTCGAGACTGCTCACTCAAAAACATTAGAGACATTTTTAAGTAGTAATTGAGAGGATATCACTGAAGCCAGGATTACCATTGCCGAAAGCCTGTGCTCAGATCTGAGAATCAGTGCAGAACCTCAAAAACGTATTGGCTATAAGAAAAAGATACCTGCTGAGAAAAGTGACGACTCTGTACTTACACACAAAGAAGAGCTACGAAGGGAAATTTATTCTACATTGGACAGGATTGTTCAAGAAATAATTACCCGATTAGAGCAACTTCATGATGTAGCAGATAGATATGAATTTTTGTCGCCTTCCCAGCTTTTATTAAATCCTCAGGTCGAAATCAATCTCGATAGTACTCCTAGCGACATTGATAAAAACATTTTTTTTGCTAGAGCGAAAGAGGCTTAAATGGTTTGTCACAGTTTCATCAGAAGCCTCCAAACTTCCAAAAACAAAGACCTGTTGAGCTCTTAAATTTTATATTAAAAACATATCAGCTAGATGATTCAGTCTCGAATATCGTCATCATGATTCGCATATTTTTGACTATGGCAGTAAGCGTCGCTACATGCGAGAGTTTTTTCAAACTTAAACTGATAAAAAATTACTTGTGATCAACGATGACAGATTTACGACTCACTAATTTGGCCATTTTTGTCCATTGAACAAGAGTTGATGTAAAAAAAAATGATTTTGGTAAAATTATAGATACTTTTGCCAACAAGAAAGCGCGTAAAATTCACTTGTAGTATGTTTATGTAAATGTTTTTTTTAAATTAACAATATGTGATTAATGAATGCATATTCTTTTGAACAAAAAAGTAAGGTTTTGCGATGTTATTATTTATTCATTTTTTTTTTGGGGGGGGGGGCACCAAGATGAGGTACCGCACCAGGCATCATATACTCTAGCTACGCCACTGGGGCACCACACAAGATATGTCAACTGTCTTTCTACATTCCTATCTGACCTTTGCCTTGGATAAAAATTCATTCACTGAATTTTATTTTGTTATTGTCTGCCCATCGCTTCCTCTGTCTCTCTCTCTTCTTCTTTTTCCTGGTACTGTTCCCTAAAAAAAGGTCTTTGAGAGCCCTAAGGACCTTTTGATGTAGCCATAGAGTTTAAGTTTGCGTTTTTCGACAATGGCTAGCGTGTCGATTTGGATCCAATCTTGCTGTATTAATCCCGTGTCCAATCTCTTCGTTTGTGGTGCAATCGGACAAATTATTCCAATTGACGAGCAATTATTCTGTTGACGTCATTTGCATGAACAATCAGGATCACTAGAATAAGGAAATCCTATGCCGAACTGGGAGTCGAACACTTAGTGAGGTTGTGACAGAGCGTCTCATAAGGTTTGCGGGACGGTACATGTTCTACGACAAAATGAGTTACACATACCAATACTTACGATGACATGGAGGCCAATACGAGGAAAGCGCAAACAGGGATGTCTTCGTATTACTTGGCGCCATACCTTCATGGAGGACCTCGGAACAGTGGACACCAAGTGGGAGGAGGCTGCAAACATTGCCAATGACAGATCTTTATGGAGACAGTTTGCCGCTCGATGTGCCGAACTGTGCGAGAGGACCTAAGTCAAGTCTAAAGAAGATGTCTTACTAAACAGGAGTTTAATCTTAAGACGAATAAGCCCATTAAAAACATGCATGCTCTAGTGACAAGAATATCTCTTGCAATAAGCATCAGCCGTTATACCTCTTTAAAATTTAAATGTATTTGACATGCTGTATACTCTTAGGATCCTAGCAATGGAAATAAAATGCCACAAACAGATTTTAGGTATCACTTCTGTTTTCCGCAACTCAAATGTCAGAAACGCTTGACGGGCCCACTTAATGAGCTTACTGTGCTTACTAGAAGGAAGATGGAGTAGTATGTTATTAGGAGGTTACAAAGATAAAAGTTTGAGAAACACTGACTTAGAAAACAGTGGCGTAGCTAAGGAGGGGGAGGGAGGGGGAGCTTTTGAAACTCCCCCGGGCCCCCAAACGGATGTCCGAAATTTGTTTGTAAATACATAAATTAATATATTTGATTGAAAATAGTGTCAACAGGTGTCTTTTTTTCAACATTTATGGATTAAATTTATAACAAAGACAAAATCTAGATCTAGGTCTATCAGTACGTTTTAAAATATTTTTCCGAAAGAGAAAAGTTAAAGTTAGTTTTACATTTTAAAATGCAAATCTTTAATAGATTTGTTGCCGATTCATTTTACTTTCAAAAGAGATCAAACACGTGCTTGCAGCAAAAACTAAGAATATTACTCTCTTTCGTGCACGACGTGAAGCGATATGAATTGAGATTTGTCACTTGTGCATTATTTAGCTAATTAAACAACGGTATTATTCATTTCAAGAGTCTTAATGATTTTTTTTTTGTTAAATTTTCCGATATACCGAACCAATTTGATCTTGTGCTTATATATTTTTTTTGCGTACATTATGTCATGTCACATGTCGAATGTCAAAATGCAAGGGGCCCCAAAAAGGTCAATCCCCCGGGCTCCCGAACCTCTATAGCTACGCCCTTGTTAGAAGATGATTAACAGAAGAAGAAACGTTCTTTTTTTGTTCAAGTTAACTTTCTGTATCTATCTTTTTATGTATTTTCAACGAGTTCTGTTAAGCCTGTTAATCGCTACTAAACATACTCTTTGTGTTTTTACACTTTAGAGTATTTACAAAGACCTAACTATCTGAAAAAAAAAGCTGCAATCATTCTTGGCTACTTTACCTCAGCAGGCTGTGTTCGCCGTTGCGATTTGACATTTGAAATTAATAAGTCAAATTCAATAACAGTGCAATGTTTTGTTGTGAAAATGTCACGCTCTCACTTAGTTGTTTAAAAATGTTATACATATAATATTATTATTATTATTATAGCTTTTATATAGCACTACTTTCATGCTTATAGCGCTTTGGTCCAATCTCATTTGTGGACCCGTGGGGGGAGGGGATATCTAGGAGTTGGTTTCCCGTAGTGCCTTTGGGCGCTCAGTAAACACAACTCTGCCCGAGTCAGGTGTCGAACCTCGAGCCCCCTTCTAGGTAGCCAAGCAAGCCAAGCTCAAGCCGCACTTAGTCTCTTGACCAAGCTCCCAACATAGGGGTGGATCGTGTAGATGCGATCATGTACTTAATAGGTGGATTTTATTTGGTAACAATATTCAATGATACAGGCCTTATTATTTATTTTCATTATAAAAAAAAAAGATTTTTACAGATCTCGCAAGGGGGTTTTACCAAATAAAAAGTACACTTAAAGTCTTTTCATAAAATAATCTAGTTTCGCTTAAAAGCTTGACTCATTATCTATAATTTTTGATAAGTAAAGTATTATTATCCTATACATAAATTATATAACACAAATATTAATTATGTTCTAAAATTAATGTGCCATCTTTTCTTAACTTATATAATTATAGACGTTACTGCAGGAAAAGGAAATATTTACGTCCTACGCAGAACGTTATGGGCTTGTATTTTAATTATTAGCTTTATACTGTAGGTATTTGTTCAAATTAAACATTAAAGGTAAATAATACAATAGTACTATGTTGATTTCATATGTTTTTTCATCGCTTGGAGATGCCTTGTAAATATTGACCCATCTTAGATCCCTTGGTTCAAATCTTACAGATCGTTATGCACGAACAGTCTCCATGGCATTTTACGTCTCGAGGACAATCATTTCCCATTGGCAACTTCGTGTGTGGCTAAAGAGGCCAATCCTTGATGCACAGCTGCTGTTCTGTTGCCACAGATAAATAAATAGAATGCTGTAGACATTAATAAATAATAACAATAATAATAACAGAGACTTTGTGTCTATACTAGTAGACATAGAAAACAATCTTTTTTTATAGCCTCACTTACTGTTAATTACTTTCTCACAAAACATTCACAGAAAACAATGACGTAATATAAGCATATTAGCACAGCTGCAGCCACACGTTGGGCATATGTAATCACCAGGCGCCGTTGCATTTTTACCTTTTTTCTGTTTCTGTTGTGTATGGCATCTGCAATTTGAGACACTTCCTTTATGCTCTCTCTCCATGTGGATCTATCCAGTGTCACTTTTTCCCTTCTGCTAGTGTCGATATGAAAGAGCTTCATATCGCGTTAGCATACATTTGTATACCGTAAATGTGAGCGACCAGCGACTCTCCTGCCTTCTATTAGAACGCCATACAGCCTTGGCTGGCTTGGTCAATGTACGTAGAAAAGTGATTGGAGGAGAAGAAAAATGTATCTATGTGAATGTTAACATGATCGCTTTAAAAAAAGTTGTACAAATAGAATTTGAAGTTAGGGCGCAAACCTCCTCAAGAAGACTCTGGCATTTTACGTCTCGAGAGACGATCTTTTCCCTTTGCAACTTCTTGTGTGGCTAAAGAGGCCAATCCTTGATACACAGGTGTAGTTGCAGGTTGGGCATATAAAATCACCAGGCACAGCTGCATTTTCAGCCTTCTTTCTGCTTCTGTTGTGTATGGCATCTGCAATCCGAGACCCTTCTCTTATGCTCTCTCTCCATGTGGATCTATCCAGTGCTACTTTTTCAAGAGGACTAATTCAACATATGCCACAACATCTGTCAAGTGCAATTTCTTTCTCTTATTTGTAACCAAACAAAATAAATAAACTCAAGCTAAAAATCTATGGCCATATTACAAGATCTTCGGGGCTTGGAAAGACCTTCTTTCAGGTAACAGTACCAGGAAAAAGAAAAGGAGGCAGACAAAGAAAGCGATGGGAGGACAATTTAAAATAATGGACGGACCTGCCATTGAAAGATGTTGTTACTAACGCAAAAGACAGAGGAATGGAGAAAGACGGTCGACGAATGTTGCGTGGTGCCCCAACGCTTCAACAGACTAAGGGATAGGAAGGAAGAGAAGACGGAAGAGAGAGTTAATTAACTAATTGGATATTTTTTTTTTATTGATTTTTGTTTTTTCAGGTACAACAAATAAGTGTGGTAAAATTTCAACTTGATCCGAAATTCGGTGTGGGATAAATAACTTGTACAAACATTTTTACCAGACAGACATAGAGACAGACAGACAGAGTAATTTGATATAAGCTTTGTAAAAACAGCAGCGTTTCTGTCTGAGTTTCGCAAGAGAAGATTTTAGCCTCTCAAGCTTTCGCTAAAATGGCGTTTAAAGATGAAACTTTGTAATTGAATGATATTCCTGTAGACTGCATCTATATCTTTGAAATTTAGGGCTTTGTTTTTAATAATACGCTTTCGCTTCAAGTGCTAAGAAACTAACTTTTTATCAAAATCCCAGATGCCTGAATTCAAATGTTTCCCTAATGCTATAATTAAAATGTCATATCTTATTTATCAAATACACTTCCTTTAAGGTTTTTTTTCTGGTATAGGCCACATTTTGCAAGGGGAGGAATTTAGATGACGACGTAAAAGTAATATCGATTTTGTCGTGCGAGTAGGAAGTGAATAGTTCAAATCAAAACATAGAAATAACGCATAGGAAGAGAAACAGTTGAAAACCCACTACACTAGTCAGTTGAGTTAGTCACACTATTGATTTTAAAGATCACGAGAGTATTTTATCATGTCAGATGTTTGTGTTTTTTTTATTTAATTTATAAAACACTTTTTTCGGCCTAACATAATTGAAATATTGATGAGAAGATCTGAAAAAATCATAGAGAAAAAATGCAGGACAGATTTGGGAATAGAGTGCAGGGGGGTGTTAAAAATGGACAGAAAATGGGAAAGCCCCTCTGGACATCTTGTTAAGGGAACCCATAGAGGATCGGTTCCCTAAGACTCCGTGATTTTTGCCGACGAAACATTAGCCGCTGACCCACAGGGATTAGCAAGACGACCGAAGCGGTCCGCAGAAAGATGAAAAATTGTACAGGTGTGGACTTCTTTCTTCTTCCTCGTTTTCATTTTCATTTTGGAACGTTCAGATGACTAGACCAATATATGAGATGAACTGCGCAGTGGTTTCCAAATAAGGGAGATCTCTATATAGTTTTCTTTCTTTTGGGGTGTTTTGGGACCAGAGTCTTGTAGGTGCTTCTTGGTAAAGAGAGCAGTTTTGAAGGACATGGTCGGCATTCTCTGGAGACACTCCATGTGGGCAGATTTCACTGGTTCCAATTTTGCACTTCCGGTACATATGTTGTCTAATATTCTGTAGTGTCCGGTCATGAGTCGAAAGATCAGACTTCGATCCTGTCGTGATAGCTTATAGTAAGAATAATCTTTCTATGATTTGGATGAGAGCTGTAATGGTGTTGTATGTGTTGATCAGTTGTAGCTGAAGTAGTTATAAGGTGCGTGCGTACCTTTTAAGATGTATTATGTTCTGCAAGCTCTTTTAAACAAACACCATCACAGGATATAGACAAGGTACTAACAGGAACGAAGACTTGAATAACCAGTTGACTCAAGGTGAACAATTAACAAGATTTATTTACAAGATGGGCCACAATCTAGTCAATCGATAATGATGATCTATTCCCTTCGAGAGTCTAGCAGTAACTGATTTCCTATACTTAACCTTTAACTCTACAGTCTGTGCGTCATAAAATGTGCGTTCATTGTCAGTACCTAACATGGCGCAATTCCCAATAGACTAAACTAGCTACTAACAGAGCTAGTCCATTTTTCACTTCATTTCTTATGGACAGAATGCCATTTTTAAGTGTGTGTTATTGACTGCTACTCAGTATTCTTATTAGTTACAACCTGGATACATTGCCGTAATGAACACAATCACGAAGGAAAGAACCTAAAATATGTGTTCCTTGAGATTCGCGGTAGCTACTTACAAACATAACTACAACTACAGTCAGAAACTGGTCAACCTCATCCAAGTCATTAATTTGTTTGTACATTTAGTTAGGGAAACACGAAACACTGTATAGACAAACACATTCGTATAACGTCAGTTACACAATAGCTAAAAAAATGCAGACTGGGAAACGAAACGTTAGCTAGGAATTAGCCATTATTTGGGGGCCCGGGGGGGGGCTTGACCTCTATGGGGATCTGATCTCTGCATTTTGCGTAATATTTAATGTAAAAAAAAAACTCATTAGGAGACACCGTCTATTCTCAAATTCTCCCCCTCCCTCCGACCACCCGAACAGCACATTCCCCGGGGAGTTTATATTCGGGCCAGAAGCCTTAAGCGTAGAATATAGTTACAGTATCCCATCCCGCTAACCCACTCGTGAGCCTCTAATGGTGTAGGCCTTAGTATTGCTACATAACATAATACCCAGGGCCGGTCTTAAGCACTGCAACCTATGGGGTCGCAGTGGGCCCCGCGCTTTCATAGGCCCCGCGCTAATTCTGTGCAATAATTAATTGCAAAATATATCTGAAAAAATCCTGTAAATTTTCTGCATTTTTTTAAATCTCCTGAAAACGAAATAGTCATTTGTGGTGTAGTTCATCACGGAAAACATCAATCCTACGCGAGATAAAAAAAAGGCATTGTGAGCTTTCATGTAATAAAACGTAATAATGAGACGATTTTTCCCCTGAATGTCCAATACCTTATTTACTTTTATAGTCAGTGGCATATAAATATGCCATATGTTGCAAGGTTCGTAAAGTGAACCAAATTTGATTGCAATTTTGTACTTAATAAAGAATGAATAAAATGCAAAGGCGAATTTATTTATAAATACAAAATCTTAATTTTCACTTATTATCCTTATTCTCACCCAGACTAGGAAGAAACAGAAATAGAGAGAATAGAGATAGATTGTCGACATTCGTATTTGGTGAGTGGTCCGACAGACTTAAAGGACAGGTCATGGTCAAAGTATAATTATAATGGAGTCACAGGCGATGACATATGCGTCAGACCCAAGAATAAGTAAATTGGTCTAATCTTGGCGCACAAAACAAAACGCTGTACTGTAGTCTTACGTTACATGCTGACATAATGACATCACTAAATGTTTAATTATGTCAAACCAACACGATATAAACAAACACTACTTTGACAAATAAGTTCGAGTTCTCGGCCTTGATTCTTTTATTGACATATCTATCTTTCTGCTTGCAACGTTATCAGTAATTCATTTTACGAGAGAGCATTCAATAGTTTATTTGAAGTAGGGCAGGCTATAATTATAACAAGCAGAATATAAAATATTCTTTTAAACGTGTACAATTTTCTAAGGGGACATAATCCTAAATATTTTCCATATCTGTGAATCAACCCTATCATATATTGTGTGTGTGCACACACAATGAAAATGACCTCCAGAACGCAGTAAACGAATTTGCCTACGCTGCCACCTCTTTCGGCCTATCTATAAACCTTGGGAAAACAAAAGTCATGTTCCAGAAGTCACCCAATGAAACATACTCAGCACCAAGGATCACAGTAAACGGACAGCCCCTTAACGTGGTAGACCACTTCACATATCTTGGTAGCATAGTGTCAAATGACGCCTCACTTTCAAGGGAAGTTGATAACCGTCTGGCCAGGGCCAGTAACGCCTTTGGACGCCTACAGGCGAGAGTTTGGAAGAACAAATCGCTTCGCCTACCTACAAAAATAAATGTCTACCAGGCGGTGGTTCTCTCCACCCTTCTATATGGCTCTGAGACATGGACACTATATAGAAAACAGCTAAGACTCATTGAGCGCTTTCACCAAAGATGCTTGCGCTCCATCATGGACATACGATGGCAAGACCGCACTACAAACAGCGATGTCCTTGCGAACGCCGGTATGGACAGTATTGAGGTACTTCTTATGATCCGACAGCTACGCTGGGCAGGGCACGTATCCCGTATGGGAGACGAACGTATGCCAAAGGCAGTCTTTTTTGGTGAGCTAAAAGGTGGTCGACGTAACAGAGACGCCCCACGGAAACGCTACAAAGACCAGCTTAGGCGTCAACTTTCCTTGGCTGACATAGAAGAGAGCACCTGGCTGCATGCGGCGTCGGAACGAGACAGCCGGAGGTCACTCACAAAGGCCGCGGGATACACATTTGAGACCAAAAGAAAATCTGCCGCCGAGGACAAACGCAGACGACGAAAAGAAACTCTAAACCGACCACCTGCGGACAATGGTTTTGATTGCCCTGGATGTGGCAAAATATGTAGGTCACAGCTGGGACTGAACAGCCACGGGAAACACTGTATTCCTCACTAATCTTCGGACTCGAAGACAAGCCTATTATTATATTGTGTGTCGGAGAAATAACGTGCAAATACTTTGTAGCAGACATAGCGAGTTCTATTTATGGTCTATTTAACATTTAGATTTTTCTTATCAATGCCTAAAATAAATCTAAAATATATTGCATTTAGAAGATCTAAGATTTAAAATAGTCATTATTGGGATAAGCAAAGAGAAAAAAAACTTTAAACGCTCTGAATTTTTTTTTTTTTTTTTTTTAGAAATGTCTATTATATATGGAGGACTAATTTATAAACATTAAAATGAAGGAAGGAATCTATTCGTTCGTAATATAACACTTCCTCTTTGAACTTCAAAACCTGTTCGGGTAAAAGAAAATTATGTTCATGTTACTGAGATTTAAAAAAAGACGGAGAAACAGGATCCAAAACCTTAGAAGGCACTTTCTTACATGTAACGAAAAGTCTCACATGAGATTAATACTTACTTCCCTTTTTGAAAATGTATTTTTTTATTTTTTGAGGAGGTGGTCTCGAAGAGTAGAGCTTTAAATGATAATTACAATAAGAATTAACGGCATATACTCTCCATTGTTTTCCAGGGGAGCGGGCTAGGGTTAGCCATATTATATATTACAACATATCATCTGAAATTATTTCTTCAATTGACACACACATACAAACAAACACACGCAGTGACACACTCACATGTACTATAGACTATAGAAAGATGTATGATATAAGCTTCTAGATTTAAAACGCAAGGACTCAACAAAGAATGCAGCATTTGATGCCCAGGACAACCTGAGTTCCAATGCTCATGTTACCTTCTTACGACTTGATTGCATTCCTAATGGTAAACAAGTCACAATGGACTATTAGATGTTCATTCATTTGGAAGTTATTGAAGATGCTAGTGTAGAAATTTAAAATCACTTCCAACTGTTGATGTATTGCGTGTTTGCCGGGCCGGCCTTAAGCAATTAGACTTCATAGGCAAAGTGAATAGGGTGGCCCCAAATAAAATAGAAAAACAAGAAATTAAGACCGAAAAATAAGCAATGAATTTAAAACCTTCCTCTATCTATATCGAAATCAACAAATAAGTTCAATCAATATGTCATCTATAGAATTAATGTGCTTCATGGACGTTTCATGATCATGTGACTAGAAATAACATTTGGACATTTCACAATAAGGACAAGACCGCCACCAGTTGGTTGTCATAAGAGGCTGCCTAGTTTTCCTATGCTTAAGACCTGGCCTGATGACAAATGTGTTATGACAACTGTAATGTGTTTAATAGATATTTTTATGGCACATGTAATGGGAAATCCGATTTGTCAGCTCTATGAAAAAAAACAAACAAGAGTTCCTGGAGTTAATGTTCGAAACAAAAAAAATAAAAACAAAACTTGAAAAAAATACAAAATATATATTCATTTTATTCAACTCTTTCAACTAATAATATGAACAACAAATATTTAAATACAATAGTATCAGTGCACATATAACTCTCTCCACTACTAATTAATACATTTATTCATAGTTGTACAAATTATACCTACAATTAAAAACAGTAAAATTTTGATAAATATTAAGGCACATAAAGAATATTTATTTATATAACATTCATTGTTAATGATAATGAATTAAAGTTTTAAATATTGCACTCTCCAGGTAACAAAGAACATAAGACATGTGTTTTAGGGAATATGTTCAGGTTATGCATACTTTTGCCCATGGCATTGAATGGTAACTACTCTGGTGAAATTTTATGCATAATCTGAAAACATTATATAGAGATACCATGACTAGAATTCAATAAATATATATTAAAAAAAACATTAATGCTATATAAACACTAGTTAAAGTTAGAGTTTGTACATTGACAAGTCATAGAGACCAGGCTAAAACTAAATGTAATTGAAATAATTGGTTCCTAAGATCAAGATGACATGGCACATTAAAAAAAAAAGGTTATTTCATGGACACATTATAACAGAAAAATATGCATCACATAAACTACAATCATTCAATCATATGCAATCTGAGCACAAATAATTTTTTTTTAAATCTGATACACCATCAAACAAAAGATTAACAAAATATCACAGATGTTCAGCTCCAGAGGTATAGAGATCATATGACATGAGATGGGAATATAAAGAGATTATGTTTTCGAAACACAGGTTCTATACGTTGTTAGGTTGAACATGACAAATCATGAAGCTATAAAATGGCTGTATATCTCATATCATGCATGTTCTTTGTATTTTCTATACAGTCGTTTACCTCTGAAGCAGTACATTTTGTTTTTTTTGATATATCAGAGAGACTTTCTCCTTAAGCCTGAAAAGTGCTGTTTTGGTGAGGCACTGTCGAAATGAAGTTCATGAAGGTTGCAGCTGTGTGTTGCAGCCATTCTTTTTTTGAGATGATTTCTACTTTGCTATCCATTGTTTATCATGATATCACTCCTCCCCACAGAGCACGCTCTATGGCTAGATCTATATCTATCCAAGAGTTAACATCCACTGTTTACATGCTAAATTTTCATTAAACTTAAATAAGAAACTGGAATTAATTAACCAGTTTTCCTTTTTGCTGTATCAAGTTGACAATAGTGGACAACTTAAGGGGTTCAGACATTTTTAAGCAAATGCAGGCGTTGATACTGTGTTACTGGGCGAAACAAAAAGTTACTTAATGTTCAATATCAGTTGCTGCGTTTGCTTCACCTATATAACTTGGTTACTAGACCCTTCTCCCACGTTGAGGTGCAGCATCAGAAGGGGAATAATATGTTCTTTAATCTTACAGTTAAGAACCATAACATTTATGGTTGGCTCAGATTGGGTTGACAAAGAGGTATCTTGATTATTCAATTTTTTCACTAGTAACCATAAATAGTCCAAGAAAGGATGAATCTCGAATGGTGTCTGATCCCATAATTCCCTGACCTGACAGACATACTTGTATGATGTCACCAGCTTTGAGGTGAAATAGTCCTCCTATGTAAAATAAAATTAAAAAACAACCAATTAGCATATTTTTTATTTACTATTTCTACATCTATTTTGTCACTGTACTTTGTACAATCTTTTAATATTTTAATATATAGGCACAAAACTATGGAGTCCACTTGTAGTCTCTTTTGAAAACATTACTTGTCCTCAAAATGTTTTCTGTTTTACACCCTATAATATTTATTATATTAGTATATGTTCACTGTAATGGTCACCTCTTGCTGTTTTATTTACATCTATCAATTTTTTTTTAGTTTATCTATGTAGTGTATATATCAAAACTGAATCTTTAGGTCCTTATTCTATAAACACTTAATTCATAACATAAGATAATAAGGTCATATGCATATACCTGTGTCAATCTAGTAGTGCAAGTTAAAGACTTAAGACACTGCTATGTAATTGGTTTTCCTGGCTGATTCAAGAAACTTGTTCTATGGTCTAATGACACTAGTGAAAAAGGACTACTTGTATGTATTTTTTAATAAGAAATGCTTGGAATAGGAACTGTGTCTCTATCTTTGTACCTTTCTGAGTGTCTAATTAGGAAGTAATGTTGTTTTTTTTAATTTATTGTTCAATGTTTTATTTATGATTTCTACTTCTCTTAGTAGTACCCTGGTCTCTGTCCTGTTGTGTTTTTCAGTTTAGTGATTTTACTCATGAAATTGGATCTAGGTCTAGTGAAATGTGAATATTCAATTTGTTATGCTTCAAGTAAAATTTAAGATTCAAACTTTCTATCATGTTCATTAAAAATACATCAACCCTATCCTTACCTATGTAAACACTATTTTTGCTTTGAGAGCAATGCGGACAACAGGTAAACACTGTCCGTAGTATGACACTGGACATTGCTGGACTGTTGGGCCTTGTTCTATACACATAGTGGAACCAGGTCTGAAAAGTATTAGGATTGTATTAGAGTTTTGTTTTCCCATTCTTACTTGCTATTGAACAGAACAAATTGTAACGTTTTCAAGGAGATTAAAAGATATATATTATACGCAAAGTTTTAAAATTACATGTAGGCTATCTGCCAATGTTGACCATTAAATAATTATATAAAAAGGTATATTTATTTAGATATAATTAGAACATTTAAATTAGCTTGTCAAAATATATGTATAAAATGTACCCTAAGAACTAATTTCTATACTGAAAAAAAAAACATAACAAAATAAAACTCTTTCATTAAATAGTTGAAAATAAAGTAGCTTATATATATATATTTGATTTTATTTTAATTTTTTAAAATTTATTTTATTTTTTATTTTATTTATTATTATTTTTATTGTTTAATTTTTTTCTTTCTTTTACCAATTATTCAATTTTAGATTATGGTTTTACCTGATAAGGGAAATGTTCTGATGAAACATTGGTATTAGGAAGATAGAAAAGACTACTGTAAACAAAATAGAGTCCTGAAATAGAATTTAAAAAGTTCACTGAAAAAAACATTAAATACAAGTTGGGTTTGTAGATTCTATTTATAAGATCATGTAATCAAAGTTTCATATGCAATGACCCATAAAAATCACAAAGTCATAATACAGCATCAAAGTTTTGATCTATAGCCAACATTAAAATTAAGGTGCACAAACAAGGTCTTTTAGAACCAAGAACATTTGCATCCTGAAATTCTTTTAACTGACTTCCAAATGATTAGACTTTTAAATATTTAAGCTTTGTAAGTTTTGATCTAAAACTAGAGCTTCATAACAAACAAATATTCACATTTGAATTTATTAAAAACCTTTTGTAAAATCACTAAATTTAGAAAGCCTTCAGAATAGAAGACTCAAAAGTAAAGTAGCAATTATACATAAAACACTGAACCATAATCTTTAAATACAAAAACAAAATCAAATAAAATACTCAGAAAGACACAAAGATAAAGCACATTCCTCATTCAATATGCTAGGACAAATTAGTACTAATGCTCCTACTTCCCTAGTGCTATTAGAACATGGAATGGGTTGCCTAAGCCAGCCAGGAAAACCAATGACTTGGCAGAATTGAAGTCATTGCCATGGTTCATTTGCTAGATGCATGACATGTAGGATGTAATCTTCTTCCTTTTTGAGGCAATGTCTGTTTTTTATAACATGTCTTATAATGTCTTTTAACATTTTACCTTTAACTTACCTAGCCCTCAGTCTGTTGAACCGTTGGGACACCATGCCAGATTTTTACATTTATATATATATATATATTTGTGTATAGGGCAGTGCTGTCTCTATTATAATATATTCATACCTGAATGTAAGATTTCAATGCCATCATGTTTAATGTTCACACCTCGGGCATGGTTGTTAGAATTATTTTCATTGGACGAGGTATCTAGCTGCACCGTCAAATGGTCTACGTTACTAAAGTTCATGACTGAAAACAACAAAAAGTCATAAAATGTGATAGGCTCAGTTTCAAATACTGTCAATAATTGTCTAGAAGTTTCTTAAAAACAAGGATTGATTTTCAATGCAAGAGAATTAAGAAGCATATTTCTCTTCCTGAAATGTGTACTACTTCTTGGTAAGATATTCGTTCGTTAGTATTAGTATTGTACAAGAGATTATAGCATAGTACTCTTCTTGTAAGGTATATAATAGTAAGTGTACTAGCCACACATTGCATGATTTATAACACTTATATTCATCTTAAAAGTTCCTCTTTCAGACCTTGTGGTCTATAGGCAGATGATGTAAAGGTCATCTGTTTATGTGGCCTAAGGTTAACGAGGGTGTCATGTGACCAGCACAACGATAAACCCTCTATACTATTCCCCAACTAATGTCAGCTGGGTGGACTCAGAATCCCAAAATTAAAAATCCCAGACTTCACCAGGATTCGAACCCGGACCACGGTTCGGAAGTCATGCGTTTTACCGCTCAGCCACCGCGCCTCCACATTCATCTAATTCATCTAAGAAATGCTGGTATAAAATCAATAAATAAATACCTTTGTTTGAACTAAGTAGATATTTGTGAGCACTAACAGGTGTGAATGAGTTTCTATAATTTTGTTGGTTATATTCTGAAAATAAAAAAAAGTATATTCATATTTGTTAATATTTGTATAGTTTCTTAAATGTTCTATATTACCAGTATTGTACAAAATATTATAGCATATTACTCTTCCTGAAATGTGTACTACATCCTGGTAAGATATTTGTTCCTCTTGGGTTAGTTATGTTTAGTGAAATAGGAGCAATGGCCCATTTTCATCCAGCCAAGCAAACAATTAAAGCTGGGTGCATTCAGAGACACCCTAAAGATCCCTAATATGAAAATCCCAGTCTTCAGGATTTGAACTAGTGACCCTTTCAGTTCAGAAGCCAAGCAGTTTACCACTCAGCCACCACACCTCCTTATTTATTATATTATATAATAATAGTCTCACTAAAAGAATTTTTTAATGAATTTTGTTTATAATATACACTAGCACAACATTACAAATTTTTATGGAGAGTATGTCATCATATCCACTATTATTTAAAAATAAATGAACGCCACCTTACCATGTTTACGTTTCCTTACTTCAAAGCTCTGTAAAAAAAAAACAAAAAATATATACATTACTCTTCAATTCAATTACTTTTCTATTGCTATAAAATTAAATGATAGCATAAAATCACACACACATACATATATGTATATATCATACAATCTAAACAAAATTACTCTTAATTAATGAGCCACATGTGTAGAGTAGTACATAGTTGTTACCCTTTCTTGTACAGTTCTGATGCTTTTATCAGTCAGAGCACAGCAAGGGAGACTGTTTTCCTCCCTTCCAGTTAGTCCTCCTGTTACTCCGAAATTCTGTTTACCATTAGTTGTGAAACAATCTCTACACTTTGTGATATTATTAGTTTGAACAACGCCATTCTGTTGGAGGGAACGGAAAACAGAAAACGACTTTAATAACAAAAAATTGCATTTCATTTTAAGAAAATAAAACAGTGATTTCTTGATGTAGTGTTATACCTTAAGGCCTTCATTGTTGTGGAACCCGATGATGATGTAGATGAGTGCCACTAAACTCAGAATTAATGCAATACTATGGATAGCAACACTAAACACTTGGAAGCCAACACTGTGAAAAGATAAGATTTTTTAAATAAATAATTAATTAAAACTTCAACTAAAGCATTTTTTTTTAATTCTAAAATATCACTGAGCTCTCTTATAAATATATGTGATTTATAAAATGTTTACTAAAGTAAGCACTCATTACTAACTAACTAACTAACTAACTAACTATATATATATATATATAGCTTACATAGCTTATATAGCTTACATGTGGGACTTACTTAGTAGCCGTTCTTTTATTGATAGAAAGTCTCAATTGGCCCTGTTCCACATTTTCGTTTCCACTAATAAAGTTGACATTCTCTAAAAAATAAAAAAAAAGGAAAGAAAATTAAAATTGAGATTAAGCTACAGCAAGTAGAGTTACAAAATACTTAAGTTAGGCCTTGTACCATTAAAATAAATTGAGACCAAGTAACACGTGACACTGGATAGAGCTTCAGGCACACACATGTGGTTACACATACAATAAAAGGAACAATGAAAAGAAAGTAAAACATGGGAATTTCCCAGAGAGCTTAAAGTGGTCCAATTTTATAGATAATAAAATATCACAATAATTTTCCCAAAGTTTCGGATCATATTTATGTTTACGTATGTTTCTTAATATTTCCATGTTAACAAATATAATTATTATTATTTTAGAAACGAACTAATATTCATTCTCTGGTACAGTCAAGGTCGATCATCATTAGAGAGAAACAAAGTTATTTTAGCTCCTTTTACTGTGTCCATTGAGAAATTTTCTGTTGATGGGGCAGGTTTGCAATAGTACCGCCCTCTGACAGGCAATGACTATATCCAACGTGACTGGCCCGAGTCACAACACAGATCCTTCCCGAAACATCGTCGTGTCGTCACTGTTGACCGCTTGTCTAGCGTTGTCTAGCGTTGGCCTGTGTAATTAGTGTCAACTGGCTACACACACAATTACCCCTATCTGCATCACCACCAGAGTTATAATATTATTAATAGCATCTAATACATTTCAGAATTTTTTCCGAAAGAGAAGATAATTATGCCCAGAGCCTATCCACGAGTAAATCTTCTATATTTCATGTTAAATAATTAGATTACCTGTAAATGGCATACAGTTCTATATTTCATTGTTTTACATGTTTCGGATGTTCCTTCAGCATTGAAGATTGTTACATCCTAGCCCAAGCCTGCCACATCACGGCAGAGGATGACAGTGGGCAGGGTTTAGACATGGGACCATCGTGACCAACTAAAGTTCAGAACGCATACCACACTACCAGATGTTTTATGAACTACAAAACATAAACAAATTCTTACACAATAAAAATATATATTGTTTTATATATTATATATATATATATATATATATATATATAAGCTTACATGAAGTGTAATTGTGTTTAATCAATTTGGATCAGTCATGTAATAAAATTTGTAATAGATCTAAACTAACAATAATAAATCTGCTCAATAAGAAATAGTGTTACGAATTGTTTTACTTTGGCGCTATTTCATGCTTTGAGCTTTCCCAATGCGTTATAAAAATCCTTTCACTTATCTCAGCGGTTCTCAACCTTTCAAGCTCGACGAATCCTTTTTTTACAATCCACCACTCTGCCGCGATCTCTCCCGCTTGCACGCACACACACATACAGCAATAGTAGAATAGACAAAAAAACATTCCCCTTTTGATGCTCTTAGGCGACCCCTAGCGAATCATCAATCGACCCCCAATAGGGTCGTGACCCACAGGTTAAGAACCCCTGATTTATGTGAAGCAGTTGATAATGGAGAGAGGGAGAAGGGGTTGTCTGGGTGAGGTTACCGTGATAGTTTTGTGAAAAGGTGTACGACTTGAATTCGAGTTTCATATTACCCACTAGAAGTGAAACAACATTGTCTTGTTAGAGCATAGCAAAAGAGGTAATTTCCTATTTTGAATTATCTTCCAAATAAACCCGGCTATTATTATTCTTTATAATTACTCACGACACGAAATACATCTATTTTTTTCTTCACTGGTTTTAATGTCTTAAAAACATATGCTGTTTTTTTTACTAACATTAAAACTGAA
>JADKLZ010079391.1:512558-532539 GCA_021533235.1 Biomphalaria straminea
GTCAGTCGCGAAGCGACTATGGATCATCTCATGGAAATGAGATGAATGCCTGGGCATAAGCTGTGGTCGGAACGATGTCGCCCACACATCAGTCCCCCCCTCTCCACGCAGCTGATGTATCCAAAGGAACGGCAGTGCCGATACAGTTTGGGGTCAGCAGCGTCGCAGGTTCTGCCAGAGTGTAGCACTGGGTGCTGCAAACTGCCTTAGGGTCGCCAGCTCCTGATTTTTCCTCAGGGTTGACTCCCGAAGCCTTTCCCTTGATTGGGTATAGCTGCAAGGCAGCAGAGGTTTGAAATCAGAGTTTTCCTTCTCCTAGGTGGGTAGCCAGCCATGGCTAACGAGCCCCTCCTGCCCGAAGCTTACTGGTTAACGCGCCAGTTACTCGCCTGTGCCCCTTCTCCTGTTAGTAAGAACAGTTCCGCCGGACTCAATATCTGAGCCACACGTGAAGGCCGGGAGATGGACTGGTTGTCAGAGGCTATTTGAGACGCATGCCATTAGGAAGCATTTTATAGGTAGTGGAGTGCTTACATCCATTACCACTTCCGGCAATGACAACCTTGCGGAACCGGTATGATTTAAAGGGCTAAAATATTTAGTGATAACTTCGATTTAGGTAACTTTAATTAACTGAAACTGTTTCTAGCGTAAACGATTCGAAAAAATTTAACTAGCGCCATAATTTTACTCTTATTATTGGAGATAGATCAAAAACGTGTCCATGACATTTTTGTCACCCTGCAGCGTATATACACACGTTTTGCTTTATCAACGAAAAAGATGGACTGTTTTTAGAAAAGCACGTGAAACGTCTGTCTAATAACAAAAAATTGGGATCTAGATCTTGATATAACCTATTCTATGAATGTAGCCTATTGAATGGTGATTGTGTCTATCCAACTGTCAGCCCACCACATAGTATACCTTTTATGAATGAAGGTATTAAATAACTAGTGTCTTTGTATCTATCTGTGGTATTTTACGTCTCGAGAGACGATCTTTTCCCCTTGCAAGCTTTTGTGTGACTAAAGAGGCCGATCCTTGATACACAGCTGCGATCGCAGGTTGGGCATATGTAGTCACCAGGGGCAGTTGCATTTTCACCATTCTTTTTGCTTCTGTTGTCTTTGTATATGAGATAAAATATGCAGCTTACTGAGAGCTCCCCCCCCCAAACACCATCGCTCTCAGTACAGAGCTACCTCCACTATATATTTACGTCAATCCACACACAAAGCTTAATTTGTACACTAGCGCTCAAGCTCCCTATAGTCTAGCTTCGGAAAATTAAAAAAAAAACAAAAACAATTGCAAATACACATTACAAGCCAATTTTAGAGCGCAGACTTTGCCACAATTCATGAATGTATCATTTATGATGTCTTAAATAATATTATGCCATTATCCTTTTTTTTCACATGTAAAATAGTGTAGGCTTTTTTAATTAGCTTAATTTCACTGTCTATATGTAGATGTATATAAAAGGCATAATTACTGTCTATAGTTAAATTTAACCATATAATGGCAATGAAAGCCATTCTTTTTCTTTGTCTATTGTTTTATCAAAATTTTGTTTTTAATCCTATTAGCTCTGCATTAACTATAATAAACGATTGCAATTAAATGTATACTGGCAAAAACATTCATAATCAAATAGATAAAATAAAAATGGAAACAATGAAGGCAATGTGATTGTTTAGCAAGGGTTTAAAATTTAGAGGTATAGTTCCATGCTCTGCTTAGCAAACTTAATCGAGACGTGGACCCCCCCCCCCCCCCCCCCGCCAACAAAAAAAAAGCCTCTAGAACTGTTTGAAACAATATCAAATAAATTTAAGTTTGAAAAAAAAAAGTTCTATTTATAGATATTAAAATATCATTGACCCATAGGTTCTAGTTGAGAGCAACGAAAGGGATCCTACTGAGACCTCTCAACGTTAAAACGAAACTTTAAAAAGTAGGTGTTTATAAAATCTAACTTCAAAAACAACAGGCCAGAACGAAAGTACTACAAAAAGAAAGTCATTCAAATTAAATTCTGTTGATAATAAAATGCCAAGTGTCTTAAAAGAGCTTAATATTTGAAACAAAACTTCACAGTCACTTCCATACAATTAATGTTGATTTGAGAGAAATAACTAATGTCAGTTACTTATAAAGAGTTGGGTGGACTTAGGAGCTTATGAAAAATCTTAAAACTGTAAACCTCACTCTTAACCAAAATTTGAACCTGGGTCCCCTCTAGATTCGGAAGACAATCTATTAAACACTCAGTCACCAAGCACACAAACCATTTGTTAATGCCAGGAATAAATTTACATTGTCAAGACTATGTACGTTTTCATTTTGTTAAACATAAAAAGTAATTAACATCGACTGCACTTATTACAATCTTATAAAGATAGAAATCGATAGTATTAAAAATATAATATGATAGTGTTATACAGGACGACATCATATTATGTCTATTACATACATCGTAATTGAGGTAGCTATTTTACTATATAGATTTATGTGGTCAGCGATAGAAAACATTCATTAACTACACATGAATAAGACATTTTTTAACCTCGCCTTCACGGACCGTTGGGGCACCACCCAAGATCTGTTAACTGTCTTTCTCCATTTTCGTCTGTCTTTTGCTTAGATAGAATTTCTTTCCATTTTTTTAAGTTGTCTTCCTATCGCTTATAGGAAAATCAGACTGATGCCCTCCCTGGTCATGGACACATTCTTATATGCTTGCGAATCGTAGACGATGACTGCGGAACTAGAGAGGAGAATACTAGCAATGGAATTGAAAGATCCTAGGAATCACATACAAAGAATTAATCACAAACAAAGAGATTAGAGTCAGGATTAGAACGGCCTTTGGATCCCATAATCCACCGCTAACTACTGTAAAAAAAAAAACGCATCACAACTTAAAAAAAAACAAAACTAAAATCTATGGCCATATCACAAGGTCGTAAGGGCACACGAAAATAACCAGGAAAACAAAAAATAGTGAGAAAATGCTTTGAATTAAAAAAAAGGCTTTGATGTTGTGAAGTATGATTACTCATCGACAATATCTTGAAAACATGAAATGAAATATAATGAATAATGAAATGAAATATCATATAAATAATTCTTCATACGACTCGCCGGTATAAGCTGTAACACAAAATGTGAACGAATGAATGATTTTCAATTATTTAAACATGCTTGTAAATTACGGCTACAGTATTTGTTTAGGTCGAACAGAAACTATACATCATTGGGTTTTGTTCTCCATCGGACCACTAAACAGTATAAGATTTGAGCTACCCTCAGGCATAGCATACAAAACAGTAACGAGAAAAATGGAAAAACTTGTATTGACCTAAAAGTGCAAATACTTCCACTAAAGCGTTAGCACTAATGATGCTGTTGCAACTGTATTAAAAATAATAAACAAATAGAGTGTTTCTATTTTTGAATGCCACTTTAATATCGTAATTTCCCAATGAATAGGACTAAATCACACATATATATATATTTATAAACAATGAACTATCCAAATAATTTTCGTGATCTAAATATTTCTTGTCACCAATTTATAAATAACTACAAATGACAGTAAATATTATTTCATCCTTTTAAAATAAAACTATTTTAGCTGATTTTATTAAAAACAAGATACAGATAAAGCCATGCCGAACGGGCACTCGACAACTTAATGAGGTTGTGACCAAGCGACGCATCTTGTAAGCTGAACATGTTCTCCGACAGAACAAATCGAGTTCCCAGCGGAGGTCGAAACGAGGAAAATCAGAACGATCTCGCTTGTTTCCACACCTTCATAAAGCAGTTGATATCAGCTTCGAAAAAGCTACAGACATTGCTGAGCACTGATATCTATGGAGACAACTTGCTTCCTAATGCGCAGAGAGCGCGGGTCTAATAAAGTTAGTATGATGGAGTTAAAAATCTAATTGGACGGCGTAATCCGGAACTTACTAAATGACTAAAGAAATGGTCCTCTAACTCAGATATTGTAGGGTTTTTTTCAATAATCAGATCTAATACGCCTAATAGAGAATTGATCAGCATCTTTTAAGACATAGCATATACTTAAAATTGAGTTCTATTTCTATTCACAGAACCGTAACTAACAAAGAAAGAGATGACTTGTACATCATATGTCAAATAGATCGCAAGGTCTGAAAGGATGCTTTATTAATCATACAACGGAGTGGGAAAAGGAGCTAAAGACAGTATTTAAACTCTCGATCTTTAGCTGCAGAAAGAAAGAATAGTAATGTTTAAGATGTACTACTTTGTGATGTTATGCAAAAGGGGGGCGCACTTTCGAAATTTGTTCTTCTATACCTTCACTTCTCTTTATCAATAGTTTATATTATCTTTATTTCACACTGAAAATGGAAAAAAAAAACAACAGACCAACTCTAATTGGACGTTATATTGAAAATAACAGTAGCTATCAGTTTAAAAGGTGAATGACTTACAAGATGATAGCTAATCTTTCAAGCATGTACTGCTGTTTTTGATCATTTCTAAGACAAGTTTGTTTTTTTTTAACGCTATAGTTTGCATTCCTTTTTTATTTCATTGATTAAAAGACCTTGAACTTTATTTTAATTATATTTCTTTATGAACTCTTCTAATCTTGAAAAGCTCTGAATAATCAATATATATAATTATCTTCTTCGCTCAACAGTTTAGAGGAGAAGCAATTTATTTTTTTCAAAGGATCATATTTTTAAAAGTCCTTCAGATAAAGTCATTAAAACTAGCTGATTCTCTGTAGTATTTATCTCTTATTTATCTCTGAATATGCATACGAAAGTTGCTACATTTATCTCAACAAAATATGCATTCAGAGAAAAACGCTAAAAAAATGTTTACGTACATATTTATTTACTAATTCGACCACTTTAAAATGATATTATTTTTAAAATATATGATAAAACAAATAAACAAACATTGCTTTAGCAATTAAATAGTCCACTGAATTCAGTAACCCCTCGCCATACATCGGTTGGTATTTCGTTTTTAGGTGCTATTTTTAATTTGATTCATTATTCACATAGACACTCCAGAACTAGTGCATTCAACTTATTTGATTCTGGATTAGTTTCCACTGAGGAATTTTCTGGTGATGTGGCAGGTCTGCAGCAGTACCGCCCTCTGACAGGCAACGAGGATGTTCCTAGGAATGCCGAGGGCCTTGAAGGTATCGGTGAGGTCAGTTGTTATTATTCCCCTCGGTTGATATTACATAGATAAGATCTGAACTAAGTGGTCGTCTCTTTTCCATTAGGACTAAAACTGAAAGATTTAAAAACTCCTTTATTCCACTTTCGGTCAGAGTGTTACGAGGTCAGCTGTCGTAATTGAGAAGTACATAGAAGTCATATAAAGCGCTGTTTGTGAATGTGTGTGTTCGTATGTGAATGTTGTTCGCATTTTTCATCAATATTGTTTTTGTACAGTAGTTATGCCAATAGATTGTCAATTGTAATCAAACTGAATTTCCATTAGATTGGATCAATAAAAATCATCTTATCTTACCTTATCTTACAATGGGGTATATTGTTATTTTAGATAACTTCCATAACCGCTTAATCTCCAATCCTAGGTTCCCATATTTTCGTTGTTTTTCTTAAATTATGACATAGTGTTTATTGGCAATGTCAATAATGCTAGAGGCTTTTTCTTTTTTATCGATGATCAGGGCGATTAAAATCTACCGCTTCGTCGGTCAAAATAGGCCTATCCCAGTACAGCAGATGATCAGTAGACTCGATTATCTCTTTTGGCGAGTATTTGTTTTTTTACATGTTTCGGATATTCCTTCAAGGTTGAAGATATTCACTTCCTAGTCCAAACCTCCCGCCCATTGGCGAATCTCATGGCCTACGTCTTCCAGGCCAACATTAACATCAACATTGTGTAGGTTTGAAACTTGCGCCTTACACAGTTTGAAGATGTTCTGCCATCCACGGCCTCCATCCTTCCTTGGCAGGTATAACCTTATAGTGGAGGACTTGGGATGTAAAAAACGAAATTTGGTTAATAATTTCCTCGTGAGCCTGTCAATGTCATGTAGGTCGGTGTCAGTCCATTTGATGACAACATAAGTGTAATGGAGCACTGGGACGGCCCAGCTATTTATTGTAGTAATAAGGTTACTGTCAGACAGTTTGGTGTTGAGGATTTTATTGATTCTTTGTTTATATTTATCACGAAAGTCCCCTTAATTTTTTATGGTTTATCTTGGCATTCTGGTTTATTCCAAGATATTTATAAAGAGAGACGAGAGTTCAAATCCTCGATGCCTTCAAATGCAATGTTGGTGTTCGTTGCCTTGCCCTTTTAAATGCTTATGATGCCACACTTATCCAGGCCAAAAGACAAACAGCTATCGTCAATAAAACATTTTACCGTTTTGATTTAGGTGTGTAATTTTTGCTCGATTACTGCATATAGCTTTAGATCATCCATGTATGATAAGTGGGGCACATATTTTGTGCATGTAGTGTTAACCCTAAAACCGTTTGTAGTGTCTTGTAGTAATGCAGATAAGAGCATTATTCGCTAATCAGAACCAGAGCGGGGTTAGTGAGTCACCCTGATATATACCTCTTCTTATGTTCACAGAGCCTAGTTTAGCACGATTGAGGTGCAGATTTATCTTCCACTTACTCATACAGACTCTAAATAGTTGTTTTATTCTTGGATTGATTCTAGGATCGATTCTATGAATATCCTGGGTTTTTAAGAGCCAATCATGCGGAACTGAATCGAAAGCTTTTTTGTTGTCGATGTAACACATGCGCACATTTCTTTTTCTTGTATTAGCTTGGTGCAATATAATGCCATCTATAGTTAGCTGTAATTTACAACCCATCTTATTATTATTATTATTATTTTATTATTCCAGTACTATTACTCTAGAACTCCACTGTCGGCTAATAGTACATGACTGAATCGCTGTCTAACCGCTGGATAGTCATAAGTGCTGAGCCGAAGGCTCTTCGAGCACTAAGTTTGAAAAAAAACCTGTCTGACCTCACTGCCCGAAAATCAAACAGTAAAAAAAAAAAAACCTGCGGACCAACAGGCCTGTTTGGGAGCGACCCGAGTCAATGCTTATAGAGCATTGCTGTTTCCAATACCACTCGGTGGCACCGGGGGCCTCCACCATTTACCTTCGTTGTACCAAGCTAACTGTGCAGAATCCGCCATTGATGAGACGGTCCCTTGAGGAACAGCGCATGGATTTGTTGACGGTTTGTGGGAGCTCTCTTACAACTCCGCGCAGTGCAATGGGCAGACTCTCGTCTTTCCCGTAGGCACCCCCACGGGAGTCCTATTTGTTACTTTTTCGCCTAGCTCACCTCCCCTAGTGAGCCGTTTCCACGCCGGCGCCACGTTGAGGCAAAGTAACTTGCGCGGCGCTGTCTAACCTAAACTGCCTCTCAAACACACTCTGCCCCTGATCTCAGAACTCGAGGGCTAATGATGACCTCTACTATTGCCTTGCGTCACGCGTGTTAGCGGGTAGCACAGTTATCTCTATAGCGTCACCAATACTGTTACAACAATACAATGTAATCACCACCAGTAAGCTTTTGGGAAGAGTGGTTTGTTAGACTCGACTGGCTCTATCGACCTCGAAGAAAGAGAACTGACTCCAAACCTTCAATTCCTAGCGCACACAGTGGTAAAACCTGCAATGCTACTGATCTCTAACTGTATCGAATATTTCCTTTTCACTCAACTGCGCGGAGAAAGGGTAAATGATGGAACTGCTATTCGGACGACATAGTTCAAACCATAAAATAATGCCTGCGCAGGGCCGGCCTAGGCGAAGCGAATAGGAGATGGCCCCAAAAGAAATTTAAAAAGCAAAAAATCAAGACCAAAAAATACGCTATAAGTTACAAATCGCCCTTTATCTATATCTAATATAATAAACAAGTTAAAGTTATATAGCGCCGATAGAATTAATGTGCTTCATGAAGGATTCTTGATTACCAGTCTAGGAATAATGCTTCGACAAAAGGAAGAACTAATGATCTTCTAGCATATGTAGTCAAACAAGTAGACTCTGTATCTAAATATTCGTGAAAAAAAAACTTGAATCATAGCATTGACTTAGAGCTATACTAGTTGACATAGAGCTAAAGGGTTCTGTTAGAGCTATACTAGTTGACATAGAGCTAAGGGTTCTGCTATGTTTTAGATGTGATCCATGTTTCGCTATTTTCTCTTTAAAAAATGTACGAGTCCCTCCACCTACCGGAGGCCTTAGGCGGATGCCTAATTAACCCATGCCTAAGTCCCACTTAGCCCTAGGGTGTTATCTTGTTTTGCTTAACTAGATAAACCATGATCGTTCTTGGCTGAAAGAAAGCAACAATCACCACACTATCCCTGCGTGTATGTGTCCTTATAAGCAGGGCCGGTCTTATGCCGCTGCAACCAATGCGGTCGTAGTGGGCCCCGCGCTTTCGTAGGCCCGAGTTGATTCAGGGTGTAATTATTTAGATGCAAAAAACAAACTCCTAGAGATTTCCAGAATTTATTAAAATCTCCTCAAAACTATTAAAAATCTCTAGAAAAATAGACAAAATTGTCATTTGTGGGTGTCATGCATTGCGGAAAACGCCAATCCTACGCACGATAAAAGAAAAAAAGGCATCGTCAGCTTTCATGTAATAAAATGTAATAATCAGGTGAATTTTTACCTTAATCGGAAGTTCCAGTACTTTATTTACTTTTATAGTCACTGGCATTTTAATATGCCATTGGTTAAAAGGTTCGTAAAGTACAGATCGCAATTTATAACTTAGGAAAGTCAATTTTTTTTTCTTGTACAAAATCTTAATTTTCACTTATTATTCTTCTTCCCACACATATTAGGCCCCGCGTTATATGTTTCGCATAGGGTCCCGCCATTGCTAGGACCGGCCCTGCTTATAAGGCAGCATATTTGTGGCACAGGGACTAAACTACCATTTCTTTATCTTTTCATTTATTTCTGTCAAGTTGTTTTTTTTTTCCTTACAAAGATGTACTTAAACACTTAACGTTCAGATATTAAAATCTATATCTAAGTTTGTTTTACAGGCTTCGAGTGTTCCTTCAGATTTGAGGATTATTTAAGGGAAAACAAAAACCATTACAGAACATAAAACCGAATAAAGTATCTAGTCCTGATGGTATTCCAGCTAGATTACTCAAAGAACTAAGAATTGAACTAGCAACAGTGTTCAAAATACTTTTTCAGGCATCACTTTTTCGGGCATCTCTTAAACAGGGCAAGTACTAATGCTATTATTAAATTTTTTCTAAGGCGACAAAGTTCACCACCAGAGCTTGGTTATAAAAAAATTAAAATATTTTGACTTTGCTGGTTCATTACATCAATAGATTCAGGGATGATAACAAACTATAATAATAAATGGCTCCAAATAAGCCCCATTTATCTCAATAAACAGTAAACTCAGGTGTACCTCAAAGTCCACTTCTGTTTCCAAATTGCTTAACTGATTTACCAAATTGCATTAGTTCAGGAATAAAAGTCAAATTATTCGCAGAATATTGCATTTTTTATAGAGCAATAAAAACAACACAAGATTATTATAGCTTTTATATAGCGCTACTTTCATGCTTATAGCATGCTCAGAGCGCTTCGGTCCAATCTCATTTGTGGACCAGTGGGGGGAGGGGGTATCTAGGAGTAAACACAACTCTGCCCGATTCGGGTTTCGAACCTCGAGCCCCCTTCTAAATAAATAAATATAACACAAAAATACCACTAATCTAATTCATGGTAAACCAGTAACACAGACTAAAACTCAAAATACCTAGGTGTTATAATATAAGAAAATGATGAAACTGCTAAAATAATGTAACAGACCATCATTAAAAGGATTTTTTTATCAAATAAGAACATAAAACTAAAATGTTATTTAGGGCCTTGGTTAGCCAATTATAGAATATGCATCCTCTGTTTGGGACCCCTCAACTCAAGAAAACATTAAGAAACTGGAACAGACACAAAATAGAGCAGTGAGATTTACAACAAACGAATATTTACATTTGATAAGAGTAAAACCTTTAGTAAAATCAATCAATTAAAAAACCCTTCAGAATAGAAGACCTTAAAGTAAAGTAGCCATTACACATGTTACATTGAACCCAAATTTTCAAATACAAAAACAAAGCCTAGTAAAATACACTAAGACAAATCTGTACAGATGCTTTTCTTCCCTAGTGCTATTAGGGCATGGAATTAGTTGCCTGAGTCAGCCAAGAAAACCAATGACTTGTCAGAATTTAAGTCATGGATTAGCATGCAGTATTGACCTAGGGACAAGGGTTAGGGTGTAAACATCATTTTTGAAGCAACATCTGATAAGATAAAGGCTTAGTTCAATCCGCCAGTATGACGATAGGGGATAACATCGCGCAGTGTTTGAGCCAGTGATCATTGAGACAACAATCCCGAGTGCATACCACATGTCTAGAAAGCCATCTCATATCAATACATTGAAATCAGGTTGACAGAGAATAATTAATTTTTACAATAATTTTATATGGTGCAATGCTAAAACATTTTTAGAGGTTTGTGTTATTTTTAGTTGACCACACACTTAGATCTATATCTTCTTAGCTGAACCTAGACCTGGACTAATCGTTATGGTAGACTTGACCAATGACTTGTGACGTCATTACTTGTAGACAGTTAATACCTTTGCTTGCCGCGAACGTTGCAAGTCTGTGTTCATAACTCTTAGTCTTGGCTGAACTCAGGGCTGTTTTAACTAGAATGCTCAATTCATTGTCTATTATGAATTTATTATATTGATAGACTCACCATTTATCAGATTGCTGCCTTCTAGCTAGATCTACAGTTGTTGAGATGTCTTCATGCGACCAGCAATATATATTGAAGTCTAATTCCATATAGTCTAATGAAAGGAAACGATAATCCAATGATTTAATGAATAAACAGTGAAACTCCAAAATCCAAGAAATCACACATGCACAATTAGTATAAGCCTTATAAGAATCATAAATACACACCAATTATCCAAGGAATCAACGGATACACAAATAATCCCAGGAATCAATAAATATATCCAGAGTCTTAGATCACCAATAATTAATAAATACACACTTGATAATAATAATCCAAGGAATAAATAAACATGGATCTAGAGCTAAAGCTAGAGTAGGCTGAATTTATATAGATCTATATAGATCTAAATACCTACCGATAATCCAAGGAATCAACGGTAATAAAGACAAATAATTCTACGAATCAATAAATGCGCACCAATAATCCAAAGAAGCCATAGAACTAATAGAAGTTAGAAGATCACAAATAATTTGATTTAAATAAACCAAAGAACAGGGCGGCTTTTTTATTGGGTTCCATTCACCAAACATAAACAAACAACATTTTCTCTATATGTTCTATACAAATTACACAATCCGTAAGGCTGTCACGTGATCGTATTTTTCACTATTTTATCAATATTATGACGTGGCTAAATTTGTTTATTTGCGGGCCATATCATATGCGAAATGGTTTGCGCGGGATCTGTCTGAGTTTAGGTAAGGATAATGAGGATAAAAAGTACAAAAAAATATGATCATGACTACGTATTTGAAAATAAATTCGTCTTTGCATTTTATTCATCTTATCTTCTTATCTTATATAATACAGACGTTACTTCAAAAAAGAAGATGATTACGTCCTACGCGTCATGCATTCAGTCATGCATATTTACCAGTGACTTAAATTCTGCCAAGTCACTGGTTTTCCTGGCTAGCTCAGGCAAACCATTCCATGCTCTAATGGCACTAGGGAAGAAAGAGCATTTGTACAGATTTGTCCTAGCATATGGGACGAGGAATGTGCCTTTATCTTTGTGTCTTTCTGAGTATTTTATTAAGTTTTGTTTTTGTATTTGGAGATTATGGTTCAGTGTTTTGTGTATAATTGCTACTTTACTCTTAAGTCTTCTATCCTGGAGGCTTTCTAAATTTAGTGATTTTACTAAAGGTGTTACTCTAGTGAAATGTGAATATTCGTTTGTTATGAATCGTACTGCTCTATTTTGTGTCTGTTCTAGTTTCTTAATGTTTTCTTGAGTTGAGGGGTCCCAAACAGAGGATGCATATTCTATTATTGGCCTAACCAAGGTTAAATAGCATTTTAGTTTTATGTCCTTTTTTGATTTATAGAAATTTCTTTTAATAAACCCTAATGTTTTGTTTGATTTTTTTATAGTTTCATCAATATGGGGATTCCATGACAGTTTTTCATTTATTATAACACCTAGGTATTTTGCGTTTTTAGTCTGTGTTACTGGTTTACCATGAATAAGATAAGTGGAATTAATTTGTTTTAGTTTTTTTGTTACTCTTAATAACTGACATTTTTCTGGGTGGAAAGACATGCTCCAATTTGATTCCCATTTCTGTAATTTATCTAATTCTTTTTGTAAAATTTCTGTGTCTTGTGTTGTTTTTATTGTCCTATATATTATGCAATCATCTGCAAATAATCTAACTTTTGTTCCTGAACTAATGCAATTTGGTAAATCGTTTATGTAAATTAGAAATAGTAGTGGACCTAAGACTGTTCCTTGTGGTACACCTGAGTTTACTGTTATTGGTGTTGATTTAGAACCATCTATTATTACAGTTTGTTCTCTTCCTATCAGAAAGTCTTTAATCCACTGATGCAATGGACCATCAATACCAAAATATTTTAATTTTTTAAGCAAGCTATGGTGGTGAACTTTGTCAAAAGCTTTGGAAAAGTCTAGTAAGATAGCATCTATTTGTTCACTATTATCTAAGCCTTTTGAAAAGTCATCAATTAGTCCTATTAGCTGTGTTTCACATGATCTATGTTTCCTAAAGCCATGTTGGTATGGAGTAAGGACATTATGTTTATCTAAGTGGTTTATGATGTTGCTACATATTATGTGTTCTAGGATTTTACATGTGATGCTGGTAAGTGATACTGGTCTGTAGTTTCCTGGGTCAGATTTTTCTCCTTTTTTAAATAGAGGTGTGACATTAGCTTCTTTCCATTCATTCTTTACTAGAATCTAAGTACAAAGTCACGTTCAAAATTACGTACATTACACCATTACGGTACTGTAGTGTAGGTACATCGTCGAAATTCTGTTTCCTACATAGATCTAGATCTAAAAATAGATCTAGATCACGCCCTATCGAGAGAATTGACAAATGGTTCAATCTATCTATAATCTTCGTGAATTGAATGACCCAACAATATCAATTATTCAATATGAATATGATTTTTTCCCTATTAAGGGCTATTTTTCAGGAGTTTTATGCATTTTCATGAGAGTTTACATCTAAAAATTTCAGATTTCCATTAGCTCTTCAGTCCTGGAAAATCAGGAGGCCGCAGGAGCCCAGAAGTGGTTTATTTGACTAATTTACACATGAGACCAATGCAAGTGTGGGGCCCACTGCGGCCGCATTGGTTGCAAATGCGTAAGGCCGGCCTTGCATAGGAATCGATAAACACTTGACAGTGACACCAATCCAAATCCTATGTTCCAAGGAATCAATAGATAAACAAAAATAATCCAAGGAATCATTAAAAACACACCAATGTACCAAGGCATCAATAAATTAAATATAGATCTACACCAATGATTCAAATAATCAATAAATTCACACAAAAGATCCATGGAATTGACACAATAAAATCCAATGGACCTCATTTACCAAATGTAAATAAAGACATTTAGCCACGTCATAATATTGATAAAATAGTGAAAAATACGTATCACGTGACAGCCTTACGTATAGCGTAATTTGTATAGAACATATCGAGAAAATGTTGTTTGTTTACGTTTGGTGAATGAGGTCCATTTGTAACGAGATGAAGCAAAAAAAAGCATTTCCTTCTGCAAGATCTATCCAGGAAATACGTCATCCTCAAAGTGCATGCTACACAGAAGCACACGAGTCTTTGAGCGCACGATTTTGTCACACATACACTATTGTGGTAACATTGACATGTGTGCACTAAACCGGAAAGAGAATTGTTACCTGTTCATCAGTTGAATACAGGATGCTGACACAGCAGATTTGACCTGTCACTGATCCCAAATTATCTCCCTTTGTATTAGCCACCTAATTATTTGGAGCATTGATTAGTACACAAAAAAAGAGAGGATAACCGAGGGGGGGGGAGAGAAAGCTGGACACTGTCTACTTTGAACGGTGTTAAGTATCATACAGGGGAAGTAACAAAATGCTTTTCCATAAGAGCCATCTTTATCTTTATCTTTCTGTGAGTCTAAAAGAAAACGGTATATCCGTATATTAAACTAGATTATCCATGTAATAATCTAGTCATGTTAGTAAGTAAAGTTAGGCTACCATTTCCGACCTTGCGATCTATAGGGCATATGGTATAGGTCATCAGTTTCTGTGGCCGACTGTTAACTAGGGTGTCATGTGACAACCAACCGCCTTTACTTCCTGGTCGAGCGGTTATCGCGCTGGACTGTAGTCGTTTCGATTTTACCGATGGTCCCGGGTTCAAACCCTGCACGCTCCCATCCCCCGTCGTCCTGCGGGAGGTTTGGACTAGGAAATAACTATCTTCAACTCTGAAGGAATTTCCGAAACATGTAAAACATTTTACAAACATTTACTTTTTCTAAATTAATATCCATTTAGAGCTGGCTGGACTCAATATTTAAAATCAAAGACCTAAAGGAGATTATCATCGTTGAAAAAAAAAAAGTTCCCCCAACTATATGCAAGGTTAGACATAGACAACTATTTGCCAGGGTAGAAAACTATGTGACAGCAGGGGCGGCCCTAGCAGAGCGCTGGGCCCTGGGCGAGCGTCAAGTGCGGCGCCCTTAGCTGCAAGGGTAGACAATATATACCATGGGCGTAGCCAGAATTTTTTTCGGGGGGGGGCCCACAAAATAAAATATGTGTGTGTGTTCATGACTAATCTTTATTACACTCTGACTCTTCAATCTACCGGAAGACTTTTGTTGTGTCCTAGAATAGGTTCTTCCTGGAAAAATTGTTAACACGTAGCTCTTGCCAGCAAGGGAGTCTGGAGTCTGGGAGCTCCCTCAGCGCGGGCGAAGCCCCTCCGCCAAGCATTATTTCTGTTATTGGAAGCCAACAAAATGCATATTCTGAGGTATCAACAGTGCTATTAAAAAGTTTTATTTCAAAATCCTATCTTTCAATTCTTACTTATTTATATCCTCCCGCACCGTTCGGCGCATCGGGCGGCAAGCTGCTTCCACAAAAATCTGTCCCTAGCAATGTCTGAAGCTTCTATGGTCCTCCATAAAGTGTGACGCCAAGATTTTCCTATTTGCGCTTTCCTCCTAATGGCCTCCGTGTCATCGCAACTGTTAGTACGCGTAGTTCATTTTGTCGGAGAACATGTCCCGCAAGCTTCATGCGACGCTCTGTTAGCTTACTAAGGGGTCGACTCCCAGTTCGGCATAGGATCTTTGTGAAGCCACATTTAGTGTTTTTCAATTTCGGGAAATAACTATTCACTGCCCTTTATTAAGCCTAGCCACTAGTAGAAATGTGTAACATCTCTTAACTACACTCTTGGAATTAGGTGACTGTATTTAGCTTTAGATTTTATATCGAAAAGGAAGGTTTTATCGTTGAAATCATCAACTAAAAAATCTCTGGAGTTTTTTTTTTAAATTCAAAACCCATTTAGTTACATTTGGTGACAGTAGTTTGCTTGAGAAAATTGAAGATGTAGTTTTCAACCTCAAACCCTCGGTATGGGGATTTTAAACTCAAAACCATGTGGAGGGTTTTTAACTTTTAGAAAAAACCATCAGAAGGAGGTGGGTGAGTAATTTGCTATTTTTAAATTGAAGCGGTATAATTTATTTTTTAGCTTCAAACCCCAATGAAGGGAGGTTAAAACTCAAAACCCCTTTTGGCAACGCTCATAGCATTTTGAGTGTGTAATTTTTTTATTTATTTTTGTTGAAGTATTTTTTAGCTTCAAACCCCGCTGAAGGGGGGTTTAAATATTAAAACTCAAAACCCCTTTGGCTACTCTCATAGAATTTTGTGTGTACTTTTTTTTTTATATTGAAGAGCGAGGGGTTATCGTAAATTTTAGAGGGGGGTTAAAAATCTAAATCTTCATTAGCTATGCCCTTAGAATTTTGGAATCGTGGTCTGCAATATTTTTTATTGTTGCTTTGTTTATAGAAGAGGGGGGTTTAACTGTAAAACCCCTGGTAGGGGTTTTAAACTTTAAGACCCTCTTGGCTGCGCTGGGGCAATTGGTTTAGTATTAAAATCTCACCTAAAATAAATAAAAGTAAAAAATAGTAACTAAATTCCGATCCCCCTGGCTACGCCTATGATATATATCGTACCATATCACGCTAACGCTTTAACAATAACAATACAGTATGTCCGCCTCTGTGGATCTGTGGGCCTTATTTTTGCTACAAAACATGACAAAACATGACTTAGGTAGCCTGTTGGCCTACTATTGGCAGATTAAGTACATTACTGTATTCGCTGTATTGTAATTTTTCTCCATTAACCCCCGATCGCAAATAAAAAAGAAAACTACTAATATTATGTATCCTCTCTCACTCTACAAAGTAAAGCCAATTGGACGTTCTATAAGAACAAAGTGTGATATAAGAGCTAAAATGGTCCATACACTTTCGCAGACCCAACTTTTGCGGAAGGCCTATACCAGGGTTTTCAAAAAATTAAGTGAACGGTATTTTAAAACCAAAAATGTATGTTAACAGCTTAAATGGTAAATGGTATCATAAAGATAGGGTAAATATTGAGTAACAAGTCCTTGTTTATAAGAACTGATTTGGTTTTCGAAGTTAGTGACAATATAATCTCCGATCGGGGGGCTCCCCACAGGCGCGGGGCCCCCCACAGGCTCGGGGCCTGGGGCGGTTGCCCCACTTGCCACCCCATAAGGCCGCTACTGGTGACAGGATAGACAATCACAAATTAGGTCGGACAAAAATATGACAGGATTGACAGCTTTTTGTCAGTGTAGATAACTACATGCCAGGTATCTTATCTTATATGTTACTGACGTCACTTCAAAAAAGATGATTACGTCCTACGCGTCATGTCAGGGTAGACAACTATATGTCTTTCAAGACGAGATTTATGTAATATCAAATTTCTTTTTCTTTTGATGTTCCGTATCAACAAAATAATACTAATTAAAGATTGAGCACTTCCACCGATGAAAGAGACAAATGGTACAGAATTGATATCCTATACCAATATATTTTTTCAGACCTGCACTGCACACAACAGATCTATTATCTTTTCGTTTTGAATCTGTTGGGCTTTGATTTCCTGAAAAATTTGAATATGAATACCAATTATATGACACTTTTGTATAACTATATGACGTTAAATTTCTTTAAGATGAGTGAACGTAGTTTCAACAAAATACTAGGCATTCATGATCAATTTGGATATATGTCTATCTTCAGATCCTGTTATAAACCTGCTCCTTAATTCGGTTTCCTCATTTATTGCAAAAGCACAATCCTATTCAAATTTAACAATCCCTATGTTAACATTCTGATGTTTATTTGGTTGCTAAATATTTAATGTTATTTTTATTTTCTTTAGATTTCCTCTCCATTTTATTCTGATTACATTCACATTTTGTATACAATACAGAAGACAACAAAACAATGCGATGAAGACTTTCGAGAACGCATCGTCTTTATTGAATGTCTTTCACTATTTCACAATGTAAAAGTCTTCGGATTTAATAGTTTTTTATGTACGACTAAATTTTGTATGTCAGACTAATTTTTTTTCGTCAGACTACTAGATTATACTTTAAATTATAATAACACACAGGACACGCATCCAAATTTAGCAGTCGAGGTTATTGAGTATGTTGGTTCTGGTCATTTACACAGTTCAAACTAATGTACCCACTGCAGTTCATCAATTATAAAGACATAGTCGCAGATAAATGAGCATTAGAGGGTGGTCAAAACCAGTGGCGTAGCAAGGTATCCTTGGTCCCGGGTTCAAGAATATGTCGGTGGGCCCCCTACCCCAAGTAATTAGAATGTATAGTGTGACAGAACTATTGAGGAATCTGAATGTATGGGTATGTTAACCAAAAGACATTCCAATACTTTCTGCTTTATGTAGATTTTCCTTCTCATTTTTCAACATCCACAATGTAAACTGCGCTACAATTCTAATTTTCCCCTAATTGGTGCAGCTACCATACGATTTTTATCTTTGAGAAACACAAGCTGCTTTGGTACATTAAAACATCTTAATCTCATTGTTGTGAGAGCATCATTCCTTGATGACCACATTGTGGACAAAAATATTTGAGTATATTATATACTTTTCACTTCCTATTGGATTTAAGATGCGCCCATCTTGAGATTGCTGTGAGTGAAAAACACAAAGTTTTAGAGATCAGTAACGTCTTGAACACAGCTGAACGGAATCATTTAAAACCAAGTTTAAGTCATGGTTAGCATAATAAACATAATGCACGAGCTGCTTCTTTTGATGAAGACCATTGTAGGTCCTATTATCCACTTCTATCGGAAGCACCATCATATCAATGTGATGAGGACTTCCGAGGACCCTGTTGTCCTAAATGAGTGTTTTACACTATTTCAAAGTATTTACTTCATTAGCTCGGACTCAAAAGTTTAAGATTCACAACTATTAAGACCCTTTTTTTTTCACTCTTAGCAATCCTTGGGCCTTAGGCCTCTTACTTGAGCATTCCTGCCTCTTTTGTGGGCTTTTCTTTTACATATGTAATTTGTTATTTGTAAGTAATAATAGCAAAGGCATACTTCATAGCTATTGAATCCCATCAGAGACAGGAAATGATACAGGATTACATATCTACAACTTAAGGATATTATTACCTAATTACATATTACATAATTTGCTTTTTAAATTACAATAATGCCTATTGAAATCTAATAAAAATCAATATCACACATTATTTATACAGAAATAAAAGCAACATATTACGCTTTGAGAAAATTGAATAATTAACATTGTTTTAAAATTTTAATTAGTGAATTAGTGTCATTCGTAAATTCTCGCCTGGGCCCCAACTAGTCAAGAGTCATGGACTCAAGTGAAATGAACCCCTTTGCGCTTTTGTTTCTAGTCCACCAACTGTGGGCCCCAAATGGTCGTAGGCCCGGGTTCATTGAACCCCTTCGCGCCATGGATGCTACGCCACTGGTCAAAACAAGATCAGATTTTCATGTTCATAGTTAATGATTTTGTTGGTGCGTTTACCAGCTGACAGATCAGCCCGAACGCTAAGATTGAAACTTTAGGAAGCAATATCTAATATTAAAAGATGATATGCATATATTAAATACAAAACAAAATAACAACCTTTTGAGATTTGTGAAAATTGAATAATTTGCAGCTTTTTAAAATTTGCAACTGTATAGAAATTTAGATTATTGACAATCAGACCTAACCCTGCTTCTTAACCAAACTCTCCCTACCCGCACCCCCTCCATTCCTGTAATACTACCAATGGTTTTATGAACAGACAAGTGGTCCCCTGGTGATCGTGGGCCCGGGTTCATTGAACCTCTTCGCGCTTTGGATGCCACGCCACTGGTGTTATGTGATTAAACATACAGCTTGGCTATTCATAATAGTAGATTTTCATTACAATGTTTCTATATTATTGTTGTGGGTCGCCGCATGGTGGGGGAATTGCAAAAAGGGGTCGCAGTCTTAAAAAGGTTGAGAACCACTGCACTAGACAGAGGAGAAAAGAGGCGGGCAGAGTTTGAACCCCTGACAATCGAGACGATAATCCAGAGCGCATACAACAAATAACGGTTATGTTAGGGTTAGAGATTATATTAGTTTATTTAGTTAAAATATA
>JADKLZ010079391.1:532549-548208 GCA_021533235.1 Biomphalaria straminea
CGTAGAGAGACAGACTAATGACGTAGTAGAATTAGAGCGACAAGAAGACCAATATGGCGTTAGTGTAGAGGTAGGCTAAAGTAATAAGTTTTAAAGTGATAGTTTTAAGACTGGACGGATTTCGCAGTATTGTTGAATAAAGAGTTGTTTATATAGTCAAAAGCATTGTCAGCTATATTCTAAGATAGATGTGTGTGTGGCTCACCTAGAATAGATAGAAGTATAGATATAAACGAAGTCGGATAAATTAGCACACAACATAACGTTATAAATATGTATATATATAATACAAAATTTATTTAGGACAAATAACTATTTTGTAAATTAATATTACCAGAAAAAAACAACAATATTATTATTTTCCTTTTATTATTTTTTCTACCCTATACCCATATGGCTTAAAAAGTAAAGTCCCCATCGGACTTTGCAGATGATGTAAATGTAGTGTGGCCCACAGTTAACGAGGGTGTCGTGTGGGCAGCAGAACGACCAAACGCCTTTACTTTTTATCCATTAGAGTTGGGTGGACTCAGATGCGCCAAAGGACCCTGAAATTAAAAATATCAATATTCACCGGAATTCGAGCCCGGGACCCCGGTTTGGAATCCAAGCGCTTTTCCACTCAGCCACCCTCGCCCCCAATATATATGTCACTTTTATTAAGTAAGCTTTTATTGTTGGATTAAAACATTTTTTTTATGAAAGTAATCTCTATGGGCTTTCCCAATCGACCATCTAGTTTACAGGAAAACTCCGACAGATTTTCAGAATTGTTTTTAAAATGTTTTACGTAGTTCGGATGTTCCTTCAGAGTTGAAGATAGTTACTTCCTAGTCCAAACCTTCCGCAGGACGACGGGGGATGGGAGCGGGCAGGGTTTGAACCCGGGACCATCGATAAATCCAAACGACAGTGCAGCGTGCAAACCGCTCGACCAGGCGGCTATCCAATAGAGTTTTTGACACTAAAATTCTGCGTAAAAATTCTAATAGTAAACATTAATACATCACACCATATTTTTATTTACATGCTTGGAAATAATTATATTTAATAAATTAGACATTAAATTCTTTACATGAGATTTTGTTATTAGACATGTCTACGTCACTCCCCCCTCTAGATCTAACCAATCGTATCGCTTTGACATTTCCAAAATAGGTTACGATTAGTTAATATTTACAGTGTTTGTTAAGTGTAGTCCAAAAGGCAATGTTATGATAGTCATTGGTGATGTAAATCGATAGACGATAACAGTCTAGACATAGACTCTAATTTTAACGTGACCTCTGATTCCTACACTCTCACACACTAAGTGAATAGGCTAATTTTGACAATCTGGTCAGATTTGCATAAACATTTAGGCCACGCCTAGTTTATAATGTAATCAAAACTTTTGACTTCACATAGGACCCTATGAAAATCTGACGTAGGAAAATGAAGTCAGAAAAACATCAACAGCTAAGTTATAATTGAAAATAAATAAAAATAATAATGTGTTCATTTTCTGTAAATCAAAACACATTTTTTAAAAATCTCAAATCTCAAAACCATCGGAGTTTCCCTTTAACTCTGTCAGAGAACGAATCGTTATAATTGGTAATCAGTCTGTCTCTATGATTGTTCAAGCCTTAAGGTCATCGGATTTACCAAACACTCCCATTTCAGTGAAAATAAAGTAAGATTCAGATGTTTGTTTATACATAAACACTATAAAAGTGCCATGCCAACTGCAGGACGGCAGGAGGGATATCCGCTGACGGGATTCGAACTTCAAGCTCTCTGATAGCCAAGCGATTTATACCTCTTGGTGTCCTATCCCGCAGATTTATGTGGTTCTAAAATGAAAAAAAATATAAGCACACATGTAAGAGACCGGGAAGCTAATTACGCTTGAACTTGGCTTATCTTGGCTTGAACTTAGCTTATCTTGGCTTGAACTTAGCTTATCTTGGCTTGAACTTGGCGTATCTTGGATTGAACTTGGCTTATCTTGGCTTGAACTTAGCTTATCTTGGCTTGAACTTGGCTTATCTTGGCTTGAGCTTGGCTTATCTTGGATTGAACTTGGCTTATCTTGGATTGAACTTGGCTTATCTTGGCTTGAACTTAGCTTATCTTGGCTTGAACTTGGCTTATCTTGGCTTGAGCTTGGCTTATCTTGGCTACCTATGATGGGGGCTTCAGGATCGACACCCGACTCGAATAGAGTTATGTTTACTGAGCGCCTAAAGGCAGCACGGGCATAGATGGGGGGGGGGGGGGGGGGGGGGGGGAGGGGGGGGACAAGTGAGATTGGACCATAGCGCTCTGAGCATGCTATAAGCATGAAAGTAGCGCTCTATAAAAGCTATAATTTAATTTAATTTTTAATGTGATAAGAGAAAGCTACGCATATCGTAAGTTACCTGGTGAAATAACATCACTCTATCATCGTCGCTCAATGATCAGGGAACATGAAAAGAACAAAGATGCCTGTGTGTAGTCGCTGAATGAACTCTTTATGTTGTGTGTGTTGTATTTATGTGTATGTTTCTGTTGTGTTGTCTTAATATAAGAAAAGAGTCCTTGTAATCATACTAAACTTCGTAAGGATCAATAAAGCAGTCTTAGTCTTAGTCTTAGATATAAGATAAGTTGCACTTGTAAGATACCGGGTGATATAAGATAAAGCTAGACATGTAAGGTACCAGATGATATGATAAGATAAAGCTAAGTATGTAAAATAATTGCTTACATTGTAAGATATAACTACATTTCGTAATCAGGAATTGAACTTTAGAATTACGTGTGCACTCTTGGTCTAAGAACAATGTTTTTGTTTTTTCCCCTGTTTGACATATCGATCGATATATATAATTCTCAAAGTCGACAAGTTCAAAAGTTAAAACACACAAGCAACAAGCAAGCAACAAGTAAATGGGAAGATCCCATGGCACAGCATGGTGTGAATGGAAAATAGTGTATCCAAATCCGCACTATTTTCATTCACAAAATAGCCGGATATTTCTTTTTTTTTACTTTACTTTTACTTTACAAAAGATTTTAATAATTTCCGGAGATTTCCAGGAATTTTCGTACGTCTATATTTAATAACATTTCAGGAGATTTCCTGGGGCTCCTGGTAAATTAAGAGGCCTCGGGAAATCTGTTATAAGTTATAAAATGGTTTAATTTAATAATTTATACACCTAAACATTAGCACGGATCCAAAGAAAGTGCAGGGCCCTCTGCCGTCGCATATGTTGCATTGCCTAAGGCCTGCCCTGCAAAATAGCGGCGTATGCTATGCCACCGGTCGACTAGTGTATGATAAAACCAAAGTTCCCAAGTAAATTAGTGAACTAATGAATTAGTGGATTAGTTAATTAGACAGTGTTGAAAAAGTGATTATTTAATTAGTCAATTATTGTGAATTAGCTAATAATAATAAGTGATTTTTTGAACTAATAACTTATTAAATGTGTGATCTTATTGTTGAATTATTCGATTTGTGAAATATTGAAGTAGTAAATTATTGAATTAGTGAATTGATAATGTTTACCTGAAAGTAAACTGGATTATATCCACTTTTTAACTGTGTTGAATCATTCGTTATGTCCATCTCATAGGTATCCCATATGGACATTGGTTCGGTTGTGCCAAGTAGGACAACACAGTGACCGTATTTCTTCTCACGGCCTTAGCAAGCCAGCCATACAAAGAAATTGAACTCATTTCAAGTTTTTCATAGACCATCCACTGTAGACATATATAAAAGAAAAAACATCGTTTTCAATAGCCCAGTAACAAAAACAAAATCAAAAACACAAAAAAAATCATTAAAAAAAAAAACAAAGCTTAAATCATCGTACTTGTATCAATTAGTTTGAATCAGTCGTGTAAAGGACCTCATTCACCAAGCGTAAATAAACTTATTTAGCCACGTCATTATATTCATAACACAATGAAAAAAAAACTAATCACGTGACAGCCTTTAAGGATTACATAATTTGTATAGAAGATATAGAGAATCACGTGGCTGAATGTTGTTTGTTTACGAATGGCGAATGAGGTCCATTAATTTGTAATAGATCAAGACTACCAATAAAAATGATTTATAAAATTAATTTAAGAAAAAGAAGGAAAAGACCTGAATTCAAACTGATGAGCTAAAGTCTTTTCTGACTTTTCAAGGGGTAACGATTCTAATAGCGATGAGTCTATCACCATTGAAGATTGTGGGCCTATATATATATTGTTTCTATTCCAGAAACTGTACAGGTTGTTTTCACCATGCCCTGGCTAGGCTATAATTCAAAAACTTGAAATGGAAAAGTGGCTTGAGTGTTGGGACAAGTCCGAAAAAGCAGTCTGGGAGCGCATAAGGCACCCTGACCGCACTTCCCCGTGGTGGAGGCTGTCCAGGCCTGACCAAGCTATTATAACACAGTGCAGGACTGGCCACTGTCCTGTTGGCTCACATTTCTCACGGCTATGGCCAAATTTCGATTCACGGAGTCTCATATTCTGTTTGACTGCCCCAGACTTGCTGCACTCCGCCTCGACGGGTCTGGGAAACCAATATGGTGACGCCTACGCAAGACAGCAGGGTTTCTGTCCAGGGCTTTTGCAAGTGAGGTTTTAAGTCTCTCAAGCCCTCTCTCAAATGGAATTTGATGATGATGCTGATGATTGTTTCTATTTCTTGATGTGTTACTAAGCTATGCTTTTAAAAAGGTGTTTGATAATTTTGTGTGAATTTTAGGTACTACACAATGAAATTTTCCGAACACTTCCGTTGGTAACACAACATTTTAACTCTTTCTCTCCTAATTGACGATGTCAGCGTTGATTTGACTCCCATTAAACTAAATAGATTTATGGATTGATAAACTTTAATTTGTGTTGTGTAAAATAGCATGCATTTCCCTATAATTCAATGCCAAATATAACATTTTCTGATAACAAACAAAAAAGTTATTGAAGTTCAGTCATAACAGGATAGGGAAATACAAAACGAATAATACTATCGGAACAAATATAAAAATTAACGGAGAAAAGATATGGACGAAACTTTAGACTTTCAAATGCAGAATTCAATAGCGGTAACAAAGGAGATCACTAGTGCGTATACTTTAACAATAACATTTAGGACTGGTTTAAAACCACAGTTAGAGTGAGATAAGGCTGCTTACTCTCCCCAACTAATTTCAATATCTTCCTTGAAAGGGTAATGGAAGATGCTCTCGAGGGCTATGAATGTAGTGGTAATTAGAGTTAGAAGAATTTCTAACTTGCTCTTAGCGGATGAAAAAGATGGCCTAGCAGGGAACTGTCGTCTCAGATGAGAGAACCAATCCTGAACTACTGGTCTGATTTGCACAGTTCATAGCAGCAATTGCAAAACCCATAACAATATTGTAAGCTAAAGACATAGCCCTCGGCACCAAAATCAGGCTGATTCGCTCCCCGGTCATGGCCACATTTTTATATGCTTGATGTGATAGTGTTAATGTTTAGAGTGGCTAGTAGCGCATTGTGTGTGCCTGTGTATGAAGTGACCAGTCGACCTTCAGTGTACATGGTTGAGTGGACAGCATAGAAAGTGTGTAAGTCAGGGCTGTGTGTAAAAGAGGTCAGATTGATAACAAGATGCGGGAGTGAAGAATATAGTACAATAAAAGACTCATTTTGTTTAAAGTGTGTCTATTACACTTGCGAGTCTTGGACGCTGACTACAGAGCTAGAGAGGAGGATCCTAGTAATGGAATTGAGATGCTACAGAAAGATCCTACATATCACATTTAAAGACCCATCACAAACCAAGAGGGGATTCACTGCATTGATTGGATTCCACTATGACCTGATAACTATCGTAACAAAAACGCCAGCTAAAAATCTATGGCCATATTACAAGGTGTTCGGGTCTCGCAAAGACCTTCCTCCAGGGAACGGTACCAGGATAAAGAAGAAGTGGTAGAGAGAGAAAACGATGGAAAGACAACATAAAAGAATGGAAGGGCCTGCCATTGAAAGAGTTTCTATCCAAGGCAAAAGACAGAGAAGAATGGAGAAGGACGGTTGACGAGTCTTGCTTGGTGCCCCAATGGTCCAAAAGACAAAAGGATAGGTGAAAGGGAAGGTGAACAAAGAAGAATTGACATCATTCACCCATTGTAAATAGACACCTTTAGCCACGTCATAATATTGATAAAATAATGAAAAATACGTATCTTGTGATAGCCTTAGGCAGTGGCGTACCGAGGGGGGGGGCGGGGAGGGCATCCGCCCCGGGCGCCGGAGAGTAGGGGGCGCCAAAATGGATATTACACGCTCACGAGGGATCACGAAAACAGTCCAAGTCATCGATTATCTTTTACTAAATGGAAGTAATTGGAACATCGGATTTCGCAAGGTATGTTGATTGATATGGAAGTTGAGAAACAAATTCAAAATGAAAAGTAGAAATGGCGTGAAGTGCTGAAACGAATTCTGGTTTGCATAAAATTTCTAGCTGGCCAAAATTTGGCTTTACGTGGTCACTGTGAAAGTCTTGCTGAAGATGATACCGAATGTTACAATATAGGAAATTTCCTGGCCACAATGAAGCTAATTGCTCGGTTTGATCCATTATTATCAAGTCATATACAGCATTCTAAAAATTTTCCTGGTTCAGTTTCATATCTGTCACCAAGAATTCAAAATGAATTTATCAGTCTTCTTGCATCTACTGTCAGAAAGCAGATACTCTGTGATATTCGACGAAACAAATATTATGGACTAATGCTAGATTCAACACCTGATCTAGCACACCGGGAACAGTTATTAGAAGTTATTAGGTTTGTTGATGTTAATTTCAAAACCAGAAAGTGACCATCAAAGAATCTTTTCTTGGTTTTATTCAGCTTCATGCAAAAGATGCAGCAACACTAGAAAATGTTATTGTTGAACAGTTGCAAGCAGACAACCTTCCTAAAGCTGACTGTCGATCTCAGTGTTACGATAACGCAGCTGTAATGGCAGGAGAACTGTCCGGACTCCAACAAAGAATTGCCATTCGAAATCCTCAACCATTGTTTGTTAATTGTAACAACCATAGCTTGAATTTAGCTGGATTACATGCTGCAAAACAGGATCCAGTTGTTGTTACATTTTTTGGTACAGTTGAGAAAATTTACGTTTTTTTTCAGTGCTTGAACTGTTCGATGGGAGAAAATGAAATAATTCCTTGGAATTACATAGAAGAGAGAATGTCCAACACGCTGGAGTGCAAGACAAGATGCGGCGAATGCAATCCACGAACAGTTTGATGGATATTTACAGCTGTTAGAAAACCTCTATGAAGATGGTACTCAAACTAGTGAGACTCAGATTGATGCATACCGTTTGCTTCACAATGTGATGAATTTCAATTTCATCACTCTAATTGATTTCTGGCATGCAGTTTTTCAAAAATTGACCGGATTAAAAAATGACTGCAAGATCCATCAATGAATTTCCATGACGCAGCACTGGATTTAGAAGGACTGCAGCAACATCTAAGTAGCATTCGAGAAGATGTTTGCATCACTACAGTAAATGCAGCTAAAGTTCTGTGTGAAAAATTGGGAATTAGGATAGAAGGAAGAATTAAACGTCAAAACAGATGCCTGGTGAAAATGCTCGTGATGCAGGACTCGGTGCGGTTGAAGAAACAACTCGCATTATGAAATCAGTTATTGATAGACTAATCCAGGAGATGACAACACGATTTGGTCGTCTGAAGACGTTAGATGAAAAGTTTGGATTTCTATTCGACATCAGCAAATTGTTTGCTAATGATACCTCTGATGATATTCAACAGCACTGTGCTACGCTGGCTGACTTTTATAAAACTGATATCGATGGAACTGAACTGTTCGTAGAAATCAGTGACTGCAGTATGTTGCTGAAAACCCGGCCAGATGCTACCCCAAGCATCCCATTACAATTACTTTCATTTATTTTTTCATATGGCAATGACATATTTTCAAATTCGCAAAATTATGCTGACAATCTCTGTGTCAGTTGCTAGCTGTGAGCGTTCTTTTAGTAAACTAAAAATCCTTTTAACTTAATTGAGAGCTTCAATGGGTCAGGAGCGTCTGTCAGACTTGGCATTGCTAAGCATAGAAAAGGAGCTGGTCGAAACAATTAATTTTGATGATGTCATTGACAACTTTGCTAGTGCAAGATCACGAAAAGTAGTTCTATAAGAAAGGGCTAATGTAGCTTCAGATTGTTCATTAACTCTTTATCTCCTAACTGACGATACCAACGTTGACTCCACCAGAATGTGGTAAATAATTACGGAGAGAAAGAGTTAACTTTGTTGACAATAAAATTTAATTTATTGATTGGTGATTGTTTTATGCAAATATAGATTACGCATACTAATAGGGGGGGGGCGCCAACAGACTATGCCGCCCCGGGCGCCTGGCACCCTCGGTACGCCACTGGCCTTAGGTATTGCGTAATTTGTATAGAACATATACGGAAAATGTTGTTTGTTTACGTTTGGTGAATGAGAACTATTGATACGAGGCCGAACTGTCACGAATTTAGATAATCTTAAAATTATAACTCAATTATTTTTAAATTTGTTTAAAAAAAAATAATTACAACAAATTATGTTCAATTATTAATTTATTTAAATTATTAATTTATGCTCAATAATTAATTTATGTTCAACGAAAAAAGTCAACTAAACATTCATATTTTGTTTTTCAATAAACATAAAGAGAGAAAAAAAGGTCGGAATATGTATGGAACTCACATTGCTTTATTCAAGACAAAATCAATCACAATTAATTTTTTTTTTTAAACATTTTTCTTTGCGTTTAATTTTAAAAACTTTTCAAAACTCTTCAAATTATTGTTTTTATTTATGATTTGAATAATTTGTTTTTCTTTGTCTTTCCTTATTTAATTAGCTCAGCTGACTTATCTATTTTTGATAAAGCATGTATACTAACGGTAATTCACTTACCATTAGACGAATAACTACAGAATGGGATACGATTATAGATTATAGATAGACGTTACTGAATGTACTGGCAGCCATTGTTTATTTTCATTTTAAGAAATACTACTTTAGGTAAAAATAGAACAAACTAATTTACTTAACGGAAAAACCCAAAAAAAGTGATTTTATTTAGTAGACATCGGGAATATCCAATACACAAAAAGCCCCTTTTCCTAGTTTTTATTTATTTCTATAACTTATAAATAAAAAAGAATTAAACTCTATTTCTATGCAAAGTTACTTACGTTTATGTAAATATTAAAAATGTACAATATTCTAAAATATGTTTTACCTACATCTACATTTAGGAAATTCACACACTTAGAAAAATTAAAACGTTTTAGAATCTTAAATGCGTATATAGATCTGTGTATACATATTTTTCTATATGGGCCCTTACCTTTAAAAATATTTACTTACAGTAATAACGTTTAAAACAAACTGCATACTACACTATACATATGTTTAGTATATAAAAGAGAAGTCTTCTTAATCCGTAACAAGAACACTTGTTTAAAATCTCTCAGTAACACAGCTTCATGCCGCTCCAGTCTATTAATTACATTTCTACATTTCTTGATTAGAATACTTCGATTGCGTGTCGATATTAAAAAAAAACGAAAGAATTCGTGGCTCTATAAATATATTCGTGTCTGTGAATGGAGCTAATAGTACTTACTTTCACATAATAATGAAATTGTGTCATAATGAGACTGTAAGAAGTATTAGCATTTAGGTACCACCAGACATTGTAGTACGCTCAGTTGCGTAGCATCTGGAGCGAAATATATATATAACACTTTTAGATTCACCATTACTTTTTATTCTGGTCTACTTAGTGTACAAATCAGTTGACAGTTTAATTTTGTATTTTTTTATTTCTTGCGTGATTACGGTTATCAAACTAAGTTCCATTTATGTACCACTAGACATTGTGGTGCGCTCAGTGGCGTAGCATCTGAGGCGCAAAAGAAGTCCACGAATGACAGGAGTCTTCAGGGGTTCTGTTGGTTAAACTTATATGTTAAAACTGTAACATATATATATCTAACACTTTTAGATTCACCATTAATTGTTTTCCTTGTCTACATAGTGTACAGATAGGCAAATCAGTTGAGCAGTTTGGTATTTTTTTATTTCTTGCGTACGTTTTCCTTTCAGACCTTGCTATCTATAGGGCTGACGATGTAAAGTCATCTGTTTCTGTGGCCTAAGGTAACGAACTTGGAATGAGTTGCCTGAGTCAGCCTGATTCAGATGTCCAAATGGTTCGAGACTTCGTCCCTTTAATGAACCATGTGACACGAGAATGGCTTTTATCTCGTGGCCAGGATGAGAGATTGGCGCTTCACCGATCTCTCTGTCAGGGGACCCCCGCAACTAGGTGATCCTTTATTCACACCCGTCTTTACAAGTAGCATGGTTTCCGAACCTCAGCACGAATTCCTCCTTTCGTGCGGGCTGGTAAACCACCCCCATGCGGGAGGTCCCTTTATGCCTATGCTGTCCCACCGTACTCGTGGGGGTCCATCACCACTCGTATGGACCCCTTCGGGAAACGAGCTGGTGGGGTTCTCGGACTGGTTAGCGAGCCTTTCTTACATCCCTACCACGTGCAATGTACCCTCTCTCTCGAGGGTACGTGTAGTAGCTCACTGAGAGCTATGTGTTCTACCGTTCTTAGCCTATCCGACTTCCCGGGCGGACGTTTCCACGGAGGCGCCACGCTGAGGCGACGGTAGCCGATTTCCTCCGCCTGAGTCAGCCAGACTATCTCTCCACCACTCTTTGATCAGGGAATATGAAAAGCACAAAGACGCAGTGGCGTAGCATCCATGATGCGAAGGGGTTCAATGAACCAGGGCCCACGACAATTTAGGGGCCCACACCCGATGTTGAAACAACCATGGATCCAGGGCCCCTCTATGCAACATAAGCTCTAGCTTAGTGCCTCCATGAAATACTTAGTAGTTTGATACAACATCTGGACATATATGAGGTCCCATATCTCAAATAGCCAGAACTCTAGATTTAGACTTTAAAAAAGTATTAAACAAAACAGAAACATCATGTTCTGTTTGTTATTTTGGGAAACATTAAAGACATCGGCATTTTAGCTACTTATTGTGACTGTATTGAGGAGGAGTTTTATAGGCCTAACACACATTTTTAAGATCATATAGCGATAATTACATTTATAATGGGATAGTGTCTTTCATTTAAAATGGCTGCTTTGTCGTCTGGTATATTCACTGGAAAGTCGTAAGGATGGTCTTGGATTTATACCCAGACACAAAATTAACGTTGTTTTCCAACCGAATCGTCAAAAAAAAAGGCCTAATTATTTAACTCAAACACAAGCTTGCCCAACATACAAATAACCTGAATGACTGAGAATGGCGAATGATCTAAACAGAGCACATCGAAAAAGTTGACAATTGCTGACTGAAAGTATTTCATAGCATATAAAATGATAATTGTAACTTTAAAATGCAAGAACCTTTCATTTAGTGGTAATCGAAAAGTGTATCATTTGGTGACACAAGTAATAACAACAATGTCTTAGCAGTATATAAATTCTTAAGAAAACAAAAACACACCCCTTTACCTCTACCCACAAATTCAAAACGAGACAATAGACTTGGGCAATGTAATTTCAGCAAAACTCCTAAAGGAGATCCAAATCTGTGCCATTTTTTCTCTATCATGATTGTCAGCACTCAAAGAGAATAAAAAAATTATTAAATTTGGATTATTTTCTGAAATTGTTTTGTGAATTCCGATGAAGAAATATCCAAAGAAATTGCAGAAAATCATTTGTAAGATTTCATATTTGTGAGAACCAGAAATATGTAGGATTGACTGAACAAATACTCTTAAGTAATAAAATATCACTATCTTTATTTAAATTACTTACGATGCTAAGGCAAGGATGTTTTTTTTATATGAGCGAACTGTACAATAGCCTCAGTGGCGTAGTTAGGGATTTGGAGGCCCGAGAAGTTTGACCTCTTTAGGGACCCCAGCATTTTGACTTTCGACATCCTTAAATTATATAAAGGAGTAATATTTAATATTTAATTGAAAACAACTTTAGGACACTCATATCGGGGCCCTTCAGTGGGGTCCAGTGAGATGTTCATATTGGGACCCCCCCATCCCCCACCCTAGCTACGCCACTGAATAGCCTTCATTTATTGTTTCAACAAAAGCAGACACATCCACATTAGGTTTACTTTGCTAAATAGTACTTAGACATGGTCTTCTATGATTTTTGCAGCTTTGTAATTGAACTTGCATTGGAATGTCTTTTAGTAAATGTACTGATACATACCAACTACTTGATAACTTTTTGTCACACAAAATATGTGTCATATTGTGGGAGGAAGGGGGGCCCATCAACATATTCTTGAACCCGGGCCCACGGGTACCTTGCTACGCCACTGCAAAGACGCCTGTGTGAATGAACTTTTTATGTTGTGTCTGTTTTATTTATGTGTATGTTTTTCTTGTGTTGTATTTATATGAGAAGAGAGTCCTTGTAATCACAAGAAATTTCCGTAAGGATCAATAAAGCAGTGTTGGTCATAGTCTCTTAATCTTAGCCAAGAAAACCAATGACTATGCAGAATTTAAGTCCTTGGTCAACATGCATGACTAGATTGACACAGGGACATGCGTAGGATGGTATCGTTTATTTTTTTGTAGTAACGTCAATATTTAATAAAATAATGTCAGACGCACAGCTGTCTAAATCTCCTGAAGTTAAAATCCTAATCTTTATAAGGATTCGAAATCGGCACCTCCGATTTGGAAGCTTTATCACTCAGCCATGGCGCCTCCTAAACAGGATAGTTTAATAGTACTAACGGCTAGTAACTTGAACTGTTCACAAAGACAAGTTGATATCTAACAGTAGTGGGGAGCTCAACTTGACTCTAACAGGTCCTTACTTCAACTGACTTTAATTGACTTGCTGATTTGGTCTTCGTCAAGCGCCAATGAATTCTCTTAATATTAACGGCCATTATGAATCATCATGCACATTGTCATAAGAGCGGTTCTCAAATTACTATTTATTCTATTATTCTAAATTAACTAATAACTTTTTTTCTTTAATGGGAAAAATCAATACAATCTTTTGGAAAGAGCCCAGCAAACATAGATAGGGAAGAAAATAAAATGATGCCAGTGGAACTGGATTGAGCAAACTTTGTTGGAGGATAAGGGAAAATGTTGCAAAACAGGCTCTGAAATGTAATACACATGGCAAGATATAGGCCGTGAGACCAAAGTAAACATGAAAGAGAGCAACATAAATAAAAGAAAAAAAAGCAAGGCGGACATGGACCAAAAAGACATTTCTAGTGAACAGTGTACGACAGGGAAGTTCCGATGCTGCCCTAAGCTTCATTTTGGACTCTAAATGGCTAAAAAAAAAGTAAATCAAATGAATGCATCAAAAAGTTGTTATTGTGGTTGTTGTAGTTTGCATCACATGATACATCCAGCAATACTCAATTAGTTCAATTCGCTTTTACACAAAATGTTAGTTTAGAATTGATGACATCTATTGTATGTGATGAAATCGCATGTCAAAACGTGCCTTTCTCTACAAATCCATTGAAGTCAATCTTCTTGAACAGTGATGCCAGCCTATTTCGACATGAGGGCAATTTTAATTTCAGACACTGGTGTCGCGTACCTTATAAACAAAATATTACAAAAACGAAATGAAATTGACCAAAAACTATTTGAAAATAATCCGCCATCTAGTACTAACATTATCTAATGGGATAATTCACTTTCATTTTTTTTTTCGCGCGAGAAAAGCTTTATTTTTTTCTACTTAAAAAAGGAACAATATTATAGCTAGTTATATCACCGACTCATTTTCCTATTGCTTTTTGCTACATATTTCCATCGATCCTCCAATATCTAGGCGTAGCTTTAATATGTTTTATGCGCTGTTTAAGACATAAATATCGTAATATTTGTTGAATAATGCCGTTTATATGTTGAATGTTGATCTTATTTATTAAAGAACTGGTTTGATGAAATTTTTAGACAAGACTAGCTGTGAAAATCATCATTCAAGATACAGAAATAATAAAATTACAAAGATAGCTAAATGAACATCTTGATGTAATATGTTCGCCTTTATTTTTTTTTTTAAGCTAAGAATATATATTTATTCAGACAAAATTATTTTTTTTAGGTTATCGTAGTACATATGGTAATTTTCGTACACAGAAAAACGAAAAAATATTAAAAAAAAAAAAAATATGAGTTCATAAGAGTTCGAACCTATTACCTTTGGCTCTAAAAGCAAACATTCAATGTAAGTACCACAGAAACGATGACACATTTAGAAAATGAGGTCATATAAACATACTTAGAGATAAATTTTATATTTTAAATAATAAATCTACAAATTTTTTTCTTTGCTATTTTACAAAATATTACTTCAATATTTCTTTAAAATACTAAAATTTATACAAATTAAAACATTAGATTTGATTGAAACAGTTTAAATAAGAAAACAATGTTTTATGTGATTAAAACAGTTTAATAAAAGAAAAAAAAAGTTTTATTTAGTTAACATTTAAAATTGAAAAACTAGAGATTTTGATACAATTTAAAATTATTTTCGTAGTACATTGATATAGAGAACTCTATCGACATTTTTGAAAACAAAATTGTGCATATTTTGTCTCAAAAAATGTTATTTAAAGTAAGAAGAAATATTATCATAAAGTATAAAAACTTCTATTTTAACATTACTTATTATAAAATTGTAACAAACAAATTATATTTCATTTATTCATTTAAAACATAATAATAAAATATTAAAACGTATACATTTTGAGTTACAACCAATTTTATGTTGTATATCTACTTTATAAAATATGATAAAATATTGCAAATAAAAGGTCTCAACCTCTTTATTCTTACATAGAGAAATGCAAGTTGCACTATTAACTATTTCTAACTACTAATAAAAACCATCTCTTTGTAAACCATCAACTAACAACGTTCTCTCATTAAAACATCAAGTAATAAGGTTCTCTCATTAAAACATCGACTAATATCGTTCTCTCATTAAAACATCAACTTAGAGCGTTCTCTCATTAAAACATCAACTTAGAGCGTTCTCTCATTAAAACATTAAATCTCGACTGTTCAGATGTATAACTGGGTTAACTTGGTAAATCTCGACTGTTCAAATATATAACTGGGTTAAATTGGTAAAACACGACTAATCAGATATTTAGTGGGTTAACTTGTTAAATCTTGACTGTTTAGATATATAACTGTGTCAACTTGGTAAATCTCGACTATACAGATATATAACCTGGTTAACTTGGTAAATCATGACTGATCAGATAAATTACTGGTTAAGTTGGTAAATCTTGACTGTTCAGATATATAAATGGGTTAACATAGTAAATCTCGACTGTTCAGATATGTAACTGTGTTAACTTAGTAAATATCGACTGTTCAGATATATAACTAGGTTAACTTAGTAAATCTCGACTGTTTAGATATGTAACTGGGTTAACTTAGTAAATCTCGACTGTTCAGATATATAACTGGGTTAACTTAGTAAATCTCGACTGTTCAGATATATAACTGG
>JADKLZ010079391.1:549927-579898 GCA_021533235.1 Biomphalaria straminea
ATTATGTATTACTTGAGTTGTCTCCCTAGAGCTCATTTATTTAATATGATTCCATACAATATTGCAGTAGCCAGAAATGCAATTGTTAACTATTAAAATTCCCGTCGTTTAGTTGATAAGTTAAAGAATTTGTTAAGTCTTCCGATAATCTAGCTATTAACAATTAATAGTTTAAATGATCGGAGATAAACCAACACATTTATTAAACAAATAAAAAGTAGTAATTTTAAACGAAATTGCATTCCTTGCAGCCGCCATATTGTAATCAATTACATTAATCAATAAAACACAATAGAGACTACGAAAACAAAACATAATAGTTCTTGACAATTATAAAAAATGTTCTTAACATAATATCAGTGTGAGAGAAATATTTGTAAAGAAGTTTATAAAAAGAAGGTTTAGATTTATATTTTGACTATAAAATTTGAATTAAAATGTTTTTATAAACACTTCTTTAAATTAATAAATCTTGACTGTTCAGATTTATAACTGGGTTAATTTTATAATTTTTGACTGTTCAGATATATAGCTGGGTTAACTTGGTAAATCTCGACTATTCAGATATATAATTGGGTTAACTTGGTAAATCATGACTGATTAGATAAATTACTGGTTAGGTTGGTAAATTTTGACTGCTCAGATATATAACTGTGTAAACTTGTTAAATCTTGATTGTTCCGATACATAACTTACTTAACTTGGCAAATCTCGACTGTCAGATTTATTACTGGGTTAAATTAATAAATCTTGACTGTTCAGTTATATAACTGGGTTAACTAATTTAATCCTGACTGTTCAGATATATAGCTGCGTTAATTTGGTAAATCTCTGACTGTTCAGTTATACAACTGGTTTAACTAGGCAAATCTCGATGGTTAACTTAGTAATTTTTAAATATTCAGATATATAACTGTGTTAACTTTGTAAATTTCGACTTTTTAGATATACAACTGGTTAAACTTAGTACATCTTTACTGTTCAGATATATAACTGAGTTAATTTGTTAAATCTAGACAATTCAGATAAACATTTAGATTAACTTGGTAAATCTTGACGTTTTATATATATATATATATATCTGGGTTATATAGAAGGTTGGACGTTTGCATCCTGGACTGGTGTTTTGTATTGTTAATATTTATTGAAATTTTGTGTCCTTAATTGATTATCGAAGTATTTTTTACCTTGTAAAGCTGGAGCTAGATTTAGTATTAGGTGTTCGTATTTGAGTTAAGCGAGTATTAATAAATCGTAATTGAAAATCAACCAAACTACCTAGCGAGCCACAAGTCAAGACAAACATAGAAATGAACCCTATCAGTCTTGATGTCATCTATAACGATTTGTGTCGGTCTACTCTAAACCGTCAATAGTTTGCGACGTTTCTGGTCAGTGTTGAGGACTTTCTATAACGAATTGTCTCGGCTCTACTAGGTTGTAGCACTGTGTGACGTAAGCTGCAGTACAGTACTACAGTCTCTTCCTTGTAATTCTTTCTCTATTCGAACTTCGCATGTTCAGGTGCCAATGGCTCGCCTTGTTCCATTCATCTGCCAGTGATAAAAAGTTCCTCTGGACCCAATATGTGGGTCAAAAGTAAAGGTCAGGATTAAACTGATTGTCAGTATGTGACTGTGGATCCCCATTTTTTTGCTACTTAAGACTCTTTTCTTTAAAAGTACTTATTAATTTATCAGGAATGCTTACCACTAGCGGCAATAACAATCTTTTGGACTAGAGATGCATAAACGAGAGTTTAAAAATGAATTAAAACACGTTTTAAATGTGCTTTTTAACTTAATGAAGTAATATTCTTTGGTCAATTTGGGCTAAGCAGGCTCAGAATTCTAAAAAGCATTGAAAAGAATTTTTATTTCCAAATATTAAAGTAAAGTTACCTTTCTTTTTAGACCTAGCAAGCAATAGGGTCATCTGTTGTACACGAGATCTTCGTCATTTCAGATAATGTTATTATAAATATGCATGATCAAATCTGAAATTATTTCATTTGCAAATAACATTTTTTGGTGTGCGTTATTTATACACCACCACCATCGGATATAAACTGCTCATTACGTAATAAATTAGCGACTAATATAGAAACAATGTAAGATATGATGTACAAGAAAAACAAGGTTACAAAGACAGTTTGTGTGGAAACTTAAAATCGGCCCCCGAAGTGGTCCATCCAGGCAAGTTTCAATATTTTAAGAAAGAACATCCTAATGAAAGACAAATGAAAGATAAGAATGCATATAGAAGGTTGACAGATCCTGTGTAGTGCCCCAGTAATTCTTAGGTATTGTGCCCTTTTTCTTTACCTCTTTTTGGGTTGGTTACTCATAATGTTAAGCAAAATGCAAACGCGAAATTAAATGTAATTTACAACATTATTAATTGTCTTAAATTAGGTTTCATTAATAATGCATACTAATTAGGTTTTTCTCTTAAAAAACTGCTTGAATAAAAGATTTTTAAAAATTAGATTTTGAGCTTTTAGAAAAAAAAAAAGTAGCGATGCATCAGAACTTTGAATGATCTAAATTATTGTGATGTCCGATTTTCATTTTCTCTTCTACTTTCTGAGATCTAAATAACGAAACGGAGGACAGACAGACAGACAGACAGGCCACACAAAACTAATAGCGTCTTTTCCCCTTTCGGGGGCCGCTAAAAAAAAGCAACTAATGTGGATTTCTAGGATAAACTAAACAGTAAAGGAGACGCTAAATTAAACCTTTGCAAACGCTTCCATAGACCAGGACTATAGTTGAAACAATTTTATACTACAAATGGTAGAGCTTGAAAAAAAGTGCACATAAATTGTTAGATGTATTAAATTGAAGCAGGGGGTCTCAAACTCATATCAGCTTGTGGGCACAGTGGAAAGTAACAACCAGTCAGCGGGCCGGACCACGAAAGGAGAATGTTTTTTCATTAAATTTTTACGAACACTACTGTCACTGCAGTTAAATGCTTAAATAAAGTTTTTATAATTATCAATTACATTTAGTGTATTTTTTTTACATGCACAGGCAGTTTAGTTTACTAAAATAAGTTGACGTTGTCTCTGTCACTAATAAAAATACAGAAACTGTAGTTCCCCCTCATCCCCCCCCAAAAAAAAACAAAAAAACTATAATTACTAGACCTACTGCACTATGATTCAACCGTTATGCTCTGTGGAAAAGAGAAATGAGCCAGGTTTCCATCTGCCAGCTCACTGGCCCACAAAGTCAGCTTGGATCGGAATGATTTGATGCGGTCAAATATCACAGTCGTTAATCAGCTGCTTTGTGCCCTGTAGTTGTGAATTGTGCTAGCGGCCAGCGGTTAGAATCAGGCCAACGTTCACACAGCTTCTGTGAACCGGTGGGCGACAGTGACATCTCATTTACTGATTTGTACAGTTGTAACCCATTTCCGCACAAAATAGTTTCATGCGGCCCGCATGCCGCGTGTTTGAGTTTACTGAATTAAAGCAAAGCAAACAGTTTATTGTTCAAACCGGACACATCAAAAAGAGAACTTTAGTTTGTATGGTTTTTTTTTTCTTTGCCAAAATGAAAATCTATTAAGATGAAAACATAAAAACTGTCCATAGAAAGAGGAGTGGGCATTTACATGAGTCTGAAGACCAGATGTTAGAAAGTGGAGAAAGAGAGCAAAGAGGGCAAAGAGTTAATCAGTTGAAAACTTTGCATAAAGAAACAAATTCATATTATTTAACGTAATATTTCTTTAGAAAATAAAGAAGTAAAATTAGTATATAAATAGGTATCATCATCACTCCTTTGTGTTTCTTGTGGAACATAGGGGCTAGACAAAAAACACGGTCTCTTCACTCTTGCAAGTTTTTTTTTATGGTTTCCCAGCTCTTTCCGGTCCTCTCGGCTTCCTCCAGTATACTACGTCGCCATGTTCTTTTTGGTCTTCCTCTTCGTCTTCTTCGTCTTGTTTCCTGGGGGTTCCACTCAAAGGCCTGCCTAGCTCTGTTGATGGTATCTTTTCAAAAGCTGTGACCAATCCTTCTTCACTTCCTCTCCAAGATCTGCACCTCTATATATAAATAGGTATACTTATGTATATACAGATCAATTCAGACGCTATTTCGCCATCACTGGTACAGGTGAACGTAGTGCCTCTAAAGAGACGAAGAACTCTCACAGTAGCTGTGGGACAAAACTAATCTAAAAAAGTTTAAAAAGATAGGTCTTAATGTTCTTCTTAAAAAAGGTGTCGATGTTGTCTGAGATCAATTGGCAGTGAGTTCCAGACCTTTGTTCCGTGCACTGAAAAAGCCCACAGACCGTAGCTTTTGAGGGAGAAACGTAGCACCATTGAGCGCAGATCTCTCTGGGGGACATCTGGAGTAATCAGCTCGCATCTCATTGTTGTATATACACTGAGAGCCTTTTTAATTCCTTCATACATCACTCTAAAGGAATTAAAAAAAGAGACATGCTCTTCGCGGACGACGCAGCGGTTGTGGCACACTCACAAGAGGAACTTCAGTTACTAATGTCCCGCTTCTCAGGCCTGTGAAGAATATGGCTTAACTATTAGCACAAAGAAAACAAATGTTATGGGACCCCGTGCTACAGCACCACCCTCCATCCTCATAGATGATAACAAGCTGGATGCCGTAAATGAATTCTGCTATCTGGGATCCACAATTCAAGACGACCTTTCTCTAGATGAGGAGATTAAAAAAACGTATAGGGAAGGCTGCATCGACCTTCGCTAGACTCAGGTCAAGAGTTTGGGAAAACCAGAAGCTAACTACAGCGACCAAAATGGAAGTCTACAAGGCATGCGTTATGAGCACGCTGCTGTATGGCAGTGAATCATGGACCACCTACGCAAAGCAAGAGCGAAGACTGAACTCGTTCCATTTGCGATGTCTTCGTAGGATCTTAAAAATCTCATGGAAAGAAAAAGTGTGCAATACTGAGATCCTTGCACGAACAGGTATTCCCAGCATCTTTACAGCCCTCAAACAACGCCGCCTGCGCTGGCTCGGACATGTTCGCCGGATGGAGGACAATCGCATACCGAAAGTCATCCTCTACGGACCACTTGCGACTGGCTCGGACATGTTCGCCGGATGGAGGACAATCGCATACCGAAAGTCATCCTCTACGGACAACTTGCGACTGGCTCAAGAAAAACTGGTCGCCCCCACCTCCGTTACGTAGATGTAATAAAACGTGACCTCAAATCAGTGAACATCAATACTGATCAGTGGGAAGACATAGCTCTAGACCGCACCAAATGGAGAGAAACAGTGACCAAGAAAGCTATGGACAGCGAAAGAGCATGGGCCTCAGCTCTGGAAGAAAAGCGGACAACGCGGAAAATGACCAGCTCCTCTACCACTGCAGCGAAGACCACCTTTACCTGCGATACTTGTAGACGGGAGTGTCTCTCCAAAATAGGGCTCCACAGCCACACGAGGAAGTGTGCGAGATGAACCATAGTCGTCCTACGACTGAAGGAGGCCAATGGATGGATGATATACACTGATAACAAAGTGTGTCGCTGTCACGGGAAGCCAATAGAGCGTGCGTAAGAGCGTAGTAGCAGAATCTCTTCTTGTTTTTCTAAGAAGTATTCGTGTAACGTTGTTCTGAATACGTTGCAGCTTGGCTATTTTAACATCGGGTATAGTCTACCTGCTAGCACTCACAGAAAAGCCATTATTGAAGACGGGCACAGAAATCTTAAATTGACAGGCCAGCGGACTACAGTTTCGTTTGTACACTTGCGGGAAACTATGCAGGTCGCAACTGGGTCTGCATAATAATGTGAATCACTGCACGCATCCGTAATCTTCGGAAACGAAGACTTTGCTAAAAATATGCGCCCAGATGAGTCACTAGTTTTGGTTTAGTTTTGAGATGCGGCAAAACCTGGTATCTTTATCAATATCGATTTTCGATCCTGTTAAAAGTTTATCAATAAGTGATCTGACGTGGGTGTGTAGAGGGCAGGTCCATATCTGAACATCTTCCCAGGTCCCCACTTGAATTGATCAATGTGTAAATAATACAATGTACAAAAGTAAAAGAAAAATATTGTAATTTATTCTGCTTGTCTTTGGCTGCTGACTCATTCAGAGCCGTGTGTTGCCTTGTGACAACCTTTCCTCTATGTATTGACCAAATCAAAGCAAGTTCAGGACTCTCATGCCATGTAAAATGATCCTGAAAGTGTAACAAGAATGTGTAATTTTTTTACACACATGCGTTCACTCACAAACATATACACATGAATACTACACACACACATTTATATATATATATATATATATATATATATATATATATATATATATATGTATATATATACATATATATATATATATAACGAGACAGCTGAGGTCAGTTTAAAAATACACAAAAGATCAAAAGAAAATCCGCTGTTAAGTCAGACGTAGACGGCGAAAACAAATCTAAATCGACCACTGGGGAACAATTGTTGTGCCTGCGGGGAATTATGGGAAAATATGTAGGTCACAGCTGGGGCTGCGTAGCCAAAGGAAATATGCCATTACGCATATATTTATGCTATAGCACATATATAGTTTATTTTAGACCTTTCGACCTTTTGGGCATTCGAGGTCATGATTTTATGTGGCCCATAGCTAACGATGTGGACAACACAACGACCAACCGCCTTCACTTTCCACAACTAATATTAGGATGTTTGGTAATCATTAGAGCTGGGTGAACTCAGAGGATCCCAAAGATCCTTAAATTAAAAACCTCATTCTACATCAGGATTCGAACCAAGGAGCCTGGTTTGAAAACCAAACGCCTTACCGCTCAGCCACCGCTCTTCCATACACATAATATACACACACATACAAACATATATAAACAAATAAACACACACACACACTTACATTCACAAACAGTTACAGTAACCAAATTCATTTCGGCAGGATATCAAGAGAGAGGGCGCTACACTCTTTGATAATGTCTCACCAGTACAATCCATTCTTTGTGCTCCCTTCACTGGAACATGACGAATGACTTTTGACCTGTTCAGTTAAACGATAGAATCAAACCAGTTCAGTTCTTGTCTCTCCAAAGTATTGTAAAATTCTTCCTTTATTTTTCCAGCCCAAGTGTAGACTTGTAACCTTGTAACATACAAACTCAGTTCTCTTTTCCTGATATTTGATACCAAGCATTTTTTTGTTGCACTTACTCTCAAAGACTTAGATTCTTTGTTCAGCCTCAGAATTCAGTGTCCAGCTTTCACAACCCTATCGGAGTACAATGACCACTTCAAGCAAATGTTACTCTTTCAGATTTTCCAGTTTGGGGGGGGGGCAGGGTTATCTCAGATTTCCTTGTAGCCTCAAGCTTCGCAATCCAGATCAGTTCTCATTAACTAAGGCTAGATACTCAATACTTTTGAAGCCTTCCAGGCCATGGGCGCCCGCAGGGGGGTGCAAGGGGGTGCACTTGCACCCCCCTGGATTCTGAGTAGCGAAATTCTAGACAATACATTTTTTTGCATCATTAAATCAATTAACTTCTTAGTAGCCACTAGCAAGTAGTAATTCCACTGTAGTACAATCATAAGGATAGTTAATGTTGGAGTGACTAGTCTAGGTCTAATAGTAGGCTAATAGGAATAGATGGCCGACGTGCACCCCTCTAGATTCTAGTAGCCACATTGTAGCAAATTTTATAAAAAATAATTTCTTAGAAGTAGTAGTTTTAGAAGTTTTGCTTCCACTGGAGTATATATACAGCTGTAAGGAAAAAATTATTGTTTCAATAAACTAGAATATGCTAATCAGGTGTTGATGGCTGACCATGTAGGTATGCTTTATTATAGTCTTGCAATTTTTGTACTGTAAAAAAAAGTGAAATATTCTATTGCCTTAAGTCGTGACAATTTGTTATCTCTTGTACATAATTATACTTATTATTATATTTAGTTAGGGTCAAAAATGGGAGAAATATTTTTGTCTTTGTCTTGGAGAAGAAATCCTTGCTGATTTTATTTCAATACGATAAATGTGAAAGTTTCTTTGAACAAGAATGAGGAGTGCAGTCATATGTGTAGATGTATTTATGTTATGCACAGTTAAGGTCGGTTTTAGTGCTAGATAGCAGGTTAAACACGTCCACCAGTTTACGATTGCAGACTATACAAGAAAACTCTTAATAATAATAATGTTTAATTTATAGAGCACTGTAGGCTCAAGGCACTGTAATAACATTACAAACATAACAAGGTTACAAAGACAGTTTGTGAGAAAACACAAACTCATTATCAGTCCCCGAAGTGGTCCACCCAGGTAGGTAAAAAGACAGGTATCAATATTTTCAGAAAGAACATCATAATTAAATTCTTTCAAAGAAAAATGACAGAGAAAAATGAAAAAAGAAGGTTGACAGATCTTGTGTGGTCCAGCAGACCAAAGGATATGTGAAAGTGAATGTGGAGTCAAATGTGAACTTGGCCTAACTGATGTCTTATAATGAATATGTAATTGATCTGTAAGGGCCAATCTCTAAAAAAATTAACTTTTGTCAATTTTTTTACCGCGATATGCTACGCAGTATACACCTGATAATATGAATACCTACTTATTAAATGTTGTTTTAAATATGTTCCACTTATTTGCATTTTAAATATATTTTTTCTCTTAAAAAAGGAAACATTATTTTTGGATAGGTGTAATGCTCTACATGATAAAACTTAAGTAGCGTAGCGACACAAATGCAAACAAAAAAATATTTTCTACTAAAAGTCTAAAACCATTTGCATAAATGTGTTGAAAATATGGTAAATAATTACCTCCCTTACTAAAGAGCTTCCTGTATTTGTTACTATTTATAGTGAATAAGCTTAACAATGATTACATTTCGTAATTCTTAAGTTTCTTCATTACTTCTCGGGGGGGGGGGGGGTTCGGCCGAGTTGGGGGGGGGCGATTGCCCCTACCGCCCCCCCCTCCGGATCCGCAAGTGCTTGCACCCCCCTGCAAAAAATCCTGCGGGCGCCCATGTTCCAGGCATCTATATGATACCAGTTACCATGCAAGCTCTTATCGTGATATTTTTAGTTTCAAGTACCGTTCAGTTTCTGTAAAGACAGCACCCTAAGACCTGTCGAATCTACGAAGCTATCATTGTTGCCAAACTTGCCACCACCCACTGAAGATAAGATTTAATAATACACTCTAAAATATTACTAGAAATATGTGATTAACAAGGTTGATTTACACAACACACGTGATTAGTTTTACAATCTTGGTTATTGAATAAAAAACGCTCATTTTGTAATCCGTTATGGGAACTAATTTACATAACAGCATTACATTGTATATCCACTATTATTCTGTGCGATTCGGAAAAATATATTATAACATCTGAGGGTAATTTTAATCTAACATACGACCCGTGGCGTAGTATATGCCGCTATTAAGTGACGTGTGAACACTTCCTGAAAGACACAGTTGTCCAAATGAAGTGGGTTTGGGCAAACGACTGTGTGCGACACCTAGAAAGCGAGGAAGGCGCAGGTGTGGGCGCCAGGATCGGAAGGATGATTAGAGAGTCGTCGTGCGTGCGTGGTGTTCAGCATGTTTGGGCGACGTAGAGAATGGACCTCATTCGCCAATCGTAAATAAACACATTTAGCCACGTCATAATATTGATAAAACATTGAAAAATACGTATCACGTGACAGCCTCGATGGATGAAATACTTTGTATAGAAGATATAGAAAATCACGTGGCTAAATGTTGTTTGTTTACTATTGGTAAATGGGGTCCATTATATTTACAGAGAAGATTAATCTTTCTCTCCCCTCCCCACTCTTTTTTTCCGATCCACGCTCACTGGCACTGTTACGTGGGGTAGCTCTAGTCCGACTTGCTGAAATAAAATAGTTATCTTTTCCTGACTTTTTCATTTAGGGTTAGAGAGTCGTCGTGCGTGCGCGGTGCGTATTTGGTGTCCCGTATGGTTTGGTCACGTAGAGAATTAAATATGCATATTTATACATAGATAGGTCTTCATTGTAGAATTACCTTCTCATCAAGTCTCGATAGACAAACTGGAGTCAGGAGTCAAGGCCAGACGTGCCAGTCCCGTACTTTCATCGTATGTGTAGCAGTTGGTCATTGGTGGGCTTGACACAAGACAAGTTAGATAAGTGAATCAATAAAACGAAATGATTTTTTCTATTTATATACTTTTAGACCAGCGGTTCTCAACCATTTTAGCTCCGCGACCCCTAATACAATTTCCACTAGGCGGCGACCCCAACGATCTTTTTTTTTTTCGTTCCTAGGATTAGGTAAATGTGCTTTTGGCTAGTATTACATTTTCTTCACGAATCGATTAGATCTTCTCAATAGAAATGTTTCATCCCGCAAATGGCGTTACGACACATTCGATGGACAGTAATTTCAGTTGTTGAAAAAGTATTCTGCAACAACCAAGATGTGGTCTACAACTAATATTTTCGAATAACAATTACAATAAAAAAAAGTAGGCTAACTACCAATAAAAATCAGGTATCCGTTCAATGATGATATATTCAAGTTTCATTCATATCGACCTGGCTATATACTCGTGTTCTTGGATCTGTTCTTGTTATTCGCACTTTTTATTTTATTGATACTTGACGATCGTTTCATAATTTGTTAGCAATAATATAATCTGAATAATTTTCCAAGGCATTTAGAATATAGGCTAAATGTATCTGGTATAGCAGTGATGCCCAACCTAATTCGACCTGCGGGCCATTTTAATTTCTGACACTCGTGTCGCGGGCCACATGAACGAAAATTAAAAAATAAAAAAACAAACAACAACGAAATGAAACTTGTCTTAATTTGAAACTATTAGAGAAGAAACTCGTGGATCTAATACTTACATTCAGGGATTTGATATCTGAAGGAATTTTTTTCACGCGTCAGAAAATGGCTTTTTTTCTGTACTTAAAATATGAGCAACATTGTAGCTAGCTTTACCACCGACGCATTTTCTTGACACTTTTTGCTAAATATTTCCATTAATCCTTCAATCTCTAGGAGTAGTTTAACAATTTTTTAAAGGCGGCTTAAACCAAGAATGCACTCATATTTGTTTCATAATGACGTTTTTATGTTGGTTCTTTTTTTGAAACAGCCACAATTTCTTCATAAATAAAATATGTTGGCTTATTATCATGCTCCACACAAAAAAGTTAAGATCCATTTTCTTTTCTGGTAGATTCTCATTTCATAAACACTTATATTAAAAGCCATTGAACCAATCAATGAAATAACGTAGATAAGATACAAAAGTCAACTTTTTCTTTTGGAGGGTGGGGTGTGTCTACACTTTGTGCCGACATTTCGGCGGGCCGGATGGAATCACGTCGCGGGCCGGATCTGGCCCCCGGGCCGTACTTTGGGCATCACTGTGCTATAGTACAAATATGCTTATTACAAAACGTTAGAGATTCACACAAAATATATGTAAAAGAAAACTTCCATTGAAAAATAGCACCCCAAAATATATTATTTTCTGACCGTCTTAGGTGACCCCTCGCAAATGGTCATTCGACCTCTGAAAAGGTCGCGGCCAAAGGTTGAGAACCAGTGTTTTAGACCTAGCAGCTCATTTACAAATTAAATTATTTTCGCTAATATCTAGAAGTTGTATACTTACAAATAGACCACCACAGCTACAGCTATCTCGCTTCGACTATTGTTGTAGCAAGAATGTAGATTTAACAGTTCTGTTCAAGCGAGATTTACAATTGAGAAAAACATGTTAAAAAAAAAAAGAAAAACATTTAAAAAAAAAACGTTTTAAAAAGAAAATATTTCTTTTATACAACTTAAAGAGCTATTGTTTTTTCCCCAGAGAAAAAAATCTTGGTAAAGCGAATGACCAAATCTAGTCTAGTACCCATTATAATATTCCAATGACAGGCCTTTAGATCTGAAATTAGAAGAAGATACGCACAATTTTATTGAACATTTATTTATTAAACTATTGAATCTATAAAGTCTCACATTTGGAAATTCCTGAACGCGATAGTCCTTTCAAAACCGATGTTGGATCTAGACCTAGATCTAGTTTTCTAGCGAAATTTAAATTAATATTTTAATTTTCACTTGAAAAATACTAACGCTCAACCAGAGTTTTCTCGTGCGGCCAGAGAGCTGGTCATTCTTTTCACAGTGATATAGACCTACATCAACAGCGCCCAGTTTTCCCCCTCTGCCCGCCCACACACATGAAGTGTTTAGTTCAGATTATTGTTAATTTGTTTTGAACTTACTTGATGTTTCATTGATCTCTCCTGTCTCGTAAATTCGAATAGCTCTCCATTGCATTGGGCCAGTGTGATTGGGCAATTTGTATTGCTTTTCGTGCACCTCACCTTTCATTACCTATAGAGCATGAACGTACCAACAAACAAATAAAACTTTGTGAATTGAAAGAAACATCCTACCGGTTCAACACTCATTTACGAAGTTTATATAGCAGGTTATATTCCGATCATATGACTATACAATTAGGACAATGGTTCTTAAGTTCTTACTAGTGCCCCCGGAGGAGCTGTGGCTGAGCGGTAACGCGTTTGTGCCCCGAGTTCACCAAGCTCTAATGGGTACATGAGATTAGTTGGGTAAAAGAAAAGGCTGTTGGTCGTTGTTCTGGCCACGTGACACCTCGATAACCGTGCGCGTTAGAAACATCATCTGTTCTATAGATCGTAAGGGGAGATTTACTTTATTAGTGCCCCCCCCAAACAATTAAAAAAAAAACAACAACAAAAATGAATTAATTAGTTGTTTACATTTTTAAATTGATTCTTGTTTTCATATATACATATACATATTTACGCTGTTTTTTTTTATTTTTATTTTGTTCGATAGTTGTTTAGCCGCAGAAGAAATGGTAACAATTTCTTAAAATTATGTGTATATAATAAATAAATTCAATGTGGTGAAACCTTAAATTCAATGTGATGAAAACTTAATTAAAATCTAAAACTTTTTAAAAATGTGTTTTAGAACACCCTTTCTTTTAGTTTTTGTTCTCTTTGCTGATATATTTGTTTATCTACATTTATAAGTGACTTAATGAAATTCTGGTCATATTCACAGTCGCTGAAATACCAAAATAAATAAATAGATCATCTATTTGAAAAGCTTGTTTGAATCAGATGTTGCAAAAACGAAACAAAACTTAATCTACTTAATTGTAGACAATACCAAATTAGTATTAACCTCTACAGGCAAAACATAAAAACAATTCTTTAAAAAATAAGCTTATTTAAAAGAGAACTCCGTCTTTAAAACTTTATCCACCAATAATGTACAAGTTATTTCCCTTATTCAGTAACAACAAAAATAATTAATTACTAATAATTGTTTTGACTAATTGAGTATTATTGTTTGTTAATTTGTGTTTTAATAGGTACAATAAATAATAGAAAGATCAACTTGATTGAAGAAAGCTTGAGGGAGAAACTGTGTTAACAATTATTTAATGAGACTTATAAACCCAACAAATTTAGCCATATGTGTTAATACTGATGTATTAGTTTCCCTTGTTGTTATTTTTAAATATAATGAATGAACATAATTAGTGTTCTAATTGGTTACTTTATTTATTATCGATTCATGTCTATGTCAGTGAATAATTGTACTAGGTTTCATCTTTATCAGTTATTGGATGTCGGAGAAATAACGTGGACAATTTTTTTACCAGACAGACGGAGTGAGATGATATAAGCTTTGTACAAATATTTCTAATCACACAGATGAATTATTGTTAGTCTACATCTATTACAAGTTTTATTACATGACTGATTCAAAATAATTGATACAACTGTGCTTAATATAAGCTTTGTTTTTTAAATTGTTTTTAAATGTTTTTTTTCTCTTTTATATGTCATTAGTATCAGCAACTATATATATATATATGTATCAAAACTAAACACAACTATGTCACTAAACACATTTGTAGTAAACTACACTTTTGAATATTGCTGTAACTCTGCTCCCTAGCCACACTTATGGTGCGCATCTGAGCACTACAAAACACATTTAGACAGGAAGAAGGACTGTTGTGCATCCGGCTAAGTAGTCTGAACAGTCTGTGGCTAAGTTCTGTCCTGTGGAATACTAAGGATCTATTGTTGGACGAGACCTGGAGTGACACTGGGAAGTATGTCAGTGGTCTGTTCTCCTGTTCTGGTATGAATTAGAATTGAAACCATTATACCGTGTGGAAGTTATTGATGTCATTGATCAAAAGTAAAAAAAAAAAGTAAAGTTCCCCTTTCAGACCTTGTGGGCAGATGATGTAAAGGTCATCTGATTCTGTGGCCTACGGTTAACGAGGGTGTCATGTGGCCAGCACAACGACCAACCGCCTTTACTTTTCCCCAACTAATGTCAGGTACCCATTAGAGCTGGGGGACTCAAGGGCGCCCGAAAATCCCAAAATAAAAATCCCAGTCTTCACCAGGATTTGAACCCGGGACCTCCAGTACGGAAGCCAAGCGCTTTACTGCTCAGCCACCGCACCCTCATTGATGTCATTGATGCTGATAATAAATTGTTACTGTTTATCTTTTCGTTGAGTGCCTTCCCTAGAGTTACAACAATATATATACTCACTTTATAACAGCAATGTGCCTCTCCGTGGTTGTGGGGAAAGTTGCCTTTCAGTGGAGGGAAGTAAGACAGTAGAAGCTCAAAATCGTCGTTCTTAAAAATTTCAATGCGTCTGTATCTATGGAGAGAATAGTTCAAAAATTTCAATCATAACTTAACAAGAAAAACATGTTTTGAAATACTTTAAAAATAAAGCTTATATGAAGTTTAATTGTATCAATTGTTTTGAATAAGTCATGTGAGATAAGATATTTTTTGATCCAATCAAATGAAAATTCAGTGTGACTGATATTGACAATCTCAGCATACAATAACAATATAGAACAACATTCACAAACGAAACACATGCACACTCAAAACTAGCTTTTTATAAATAGACTTCTATGAACTTCTCGATGATGACAGATGAACTGTAACACTCTGACCGTAAGTGGGATGAAGGAGTTTTTTTTGCTAGTGGATAGTAAATCTAAAAGGCAGGTCTGAATGTTTATCAGACTTTTGTTGGGAAACTACTGTCTACTGTAGATGGCTCGTAAAGTTAATTTGACAGTGAATATGTACTTATTAAATTATGAATAAAATGCAAAGACGAATTTATTTTTATTACAAAATCTTAATTTTCTATCATTATCCTTATCACAACCCAAATTAGCCCCCGCGCAATACGTTTCGCATAAACCCCGCAACATGTAGAACCGGCCCTGACTAAGCGTACAATGAATTAAAAAGAATCTAATTCAAATAGATGATTTGACTTGTAGACGTATCATGCTAAAACAAAATAATCCAGGATAGTTGCCTGGTCGTGCGGTTTGCGCTCTGAGCTGTAGTCTCGATTGTCCCGGTGGAAAACATGTCTGCTGCATTTTTAACAGTATTTTTATATTTGTTTATTTAACAATTTTCTATTTCTTCATTATATATAGTCATAACATATAGCAAATAATGTGGCAAGCTCGTAAGCAGTGTCATGAGATAACCTACTTAATAAATGTATCCTATACTATTAAGCGAGCAATTCTTGTATATATACACTTATATATCTTTGATTTCGAAAACAGCTCTAACGATTTTCTTTAAAATTTCAACGTATCTGCATATTAGTGAGAAAAAAATTCTCAGCTCATTGGCCACATCGGGAAAACTCGAGTTTGACCGTTATTTCGATATATAAAATGTCTCGTTGTAGCTAGGTTTGCCTTCTCAACTCTTCAAACAATTTGGCGCTCCAAGGCAATATCTCTACATAACAAAATAAGAATCTATAATACTAACGTTAAGTCTGTTCTCCTTTACGGTTCAGAAACTTGGAGAGTCACTAAAAGAAATACGGAAAAGTTCCAAACTTTTGTTAACAGATGCCTACGCCGGATATTAGGAATTAGGTTGCCAGAAAAGATAACCACTACCGATTTGTGGAAAAAAACTAGACAAAAGCCCATAGCAGAAGACATTACCAAACGAAAATGGAGCTGGATAGGACACACCTTGCAAAAACCAGCTACCAATATTGCAAGGCAGGCTCTTGACTGGAATCCACAAGGAAAGAGGAAAGTAGGCAGACCCAAGCAAACCTAAAGAGGTCAGTCATCAGTGAAGCTGAGGGTACTGGAATGATATGGGAGCAGAAGAAGAAAGCTGCTCAGAACCGAGTTTGGTGGAGAGGTGTGGTTGCGGCCCTATGCTGCCCTGGGAGTACACAGGATTAAGTAAGTAAGTAAGCAAAATTAATTTTGGCTTGAATAATTTATGAATGAAAGTTTTCCATGACGTAAACGGGAAAAACTCTGCTTACGTCACTAGGCTTACCGTAGAACACTAAAATATTTCTTTCCAAACAAGAACGCGTTGAGAGATATGAATGAAGGGATGTGTAAAACTAAAAGCAGACCACGGGCTGTAGCACCACTGGGATGGATGGATGGCCGGTATGAACTTCTTATTGTCCGACAGTCAGGCTGGGCAGGGAATTTATTAACCGAGCAAGGCTCGGCCACCTGATATTAAGTCTAATCTGTGGAGTGCTTATAACAGAGTCGCAAACTTATATAACATATCAAATAGCAAGATTACATGGCAGAGATATTTTATTTAATGTAAAAAAAAATTACAGACACTTTTTTCCATTGCTACTCCACTGCTCATAAGGTCTTTTGTGAAACAGCTTTTTAACTCAACTTCACTTACGCATTCAACTTCACTTCAGCATTCAACTTTACCTTACCATTAATCATCACTTTACATTCAACTTTACTTTAGCATTTAACTTTACTGTAGCATTCAACTTTACTTTAGCATTTAACTTTACTGTAGCATTCAACTTCACTTGTGCCAAATCGTAGCTTGATCCGAGATAGGGTGTGGAAGAAATAATATTTACACATTTTTTACTAGACGGACAGAGTTGATATAAGCTTTGTATAAATGTGTGTCCTCAACTTACTCGAGTTCCGCATTATTTATATGATGCATATAATCATCTCCCTTGTAAGCGTCTAGAGTTCCTCTCACATGTTTTCTAATACTTTTGTGTTTCCAGTTTAAATACCTCAGCTTATTTTTTAGATCCTGTATGTTATCCGGTATCCCTCTTGTCTGACGATCTAAATTATCATTTTCTCTAACATTGGTTTCCGGAGTTTGAAAGTTCCAATAAATATCCAAGAAATAGCCTAAAACTGATTGCCCGAACATGTAAAATCTTAAAAAAATATCAGGCAACATTTTCTCAATAATTTAGCCTCTGCGTTTGTTTAAAATTTATCTTTTTTTTTCTTTATTACTAGCTCTTTACGAGTATTACCACACAAGACATAACTTAGCATAATTAATAGCAAATACTTTCCAATCCTTAGACCTATATAGCCGTCATTGACCTATTTATAATGCTTTGATCATTTTAATAAAGTCATTATGAAAAGGAAATTATTATTACGTATAAATAAACATTTCGTAATAAATAAATGAACGCTATGACGTAAGCGCTTTTAAAGAGCGAGTTAGCGTGAAAAAACTTGCGTTAAAAGAGTGTCAAGCAGTTGGGAGACGGTGTAAGTGTTATAAATGTTCGACATCAGTTTTATAAAAAAAAATAATTATTCAAATTTTTCTGTTCTTTTTCCAGAACGAGACTAATCAAACATTGCCGAATACCGTTGTAAAATTAAAAGAATTAGATCTATTTTAGTGTATACATTTTATACTGGTCATCTCTTATCTAGTAACGTGGAGACATTGAAATCTCTATTTATATCGCACAGTTAAACACGAGATTAGTTCCTTCAAAGAATAAGACAATTGATCCTTTCTCGTTTACAAGTGTCAAGCTAATATGTGTTAATTTGAGACTTTAGCTCTACAAAATAGTTGTTTTTCAAGGATGATTCAGGCAACTTGTTTCATGTTTCATTGGCACTATAGAAGAAAGAGAACTATCACACCAGGGGCGTACCAAGGAATTTTACATTATTTGTGGGGCGGAGGGGCTTAACCTCTTTGCGGGCCCCTGCATTTTAGGTAATATTTAATATTAATGGTAAAAAACAACCATTTGTGGGCTCCCCTCAAGTAGGGGCCAGGGGGATTTTCAAATTTTCCCCTCTCCGCCCCCAACCGTAGCTACGCTACTGTAGCGCAAATGTACTATAGATAATGAAATAGCAAGTGTACCTCTATGTTTATGTATTTCTTGGTATTTAATTAAAATGTTACTAGTACATGTAAATTATGGTTATCTTACTTTTGCGCGGGCTAGGAAAAAAGGTGAAGTCGTAGGGCTAGCCACATGCACTAGCGGAACTTTGGAGTGGGTGGGGGCGATTTTTTTCCAAACCCTAACCCTAACGCCCAGTAAACCCTAACCCTATGCATAAACGAGAATAAAAAAGCAGTTTTTTTTAACCTTCGTGAAAAAAAAAAAACGCTAGAAGCGTTTTCTTGCATTTTTAACTGCAGTAACGCATTCTCCTGACATCTACAGCTCATTATTCATCAGTGGATATCGGGGCGAAGCCCCGACGCCAAAAGCGTTAGTTTGCATACTTCACTGCAGTAACGCATTCTCTTGAATCTGCAACTCATTATTAATCATTGTGGTTCGGGACGAAGCCCTGACGCCAAAAGTGTTTTCTTGCATTCGTCACTGCAGAAACGCATTATCCTGACATATACAGCTCATTATACATCAGTAGATTTCGGGGCAAAGCCCCGACGCAAAAAGCGTTTTCTTGCATACTTCACTGCAGTAACGCTTTTTCCTGACATCCACAGCTCATTATTTATCAATGGGGTTCGGGGCGAAGCCTCGACGCCAAAAAACGTTTTCTTGCATTCTCCACATAAGAAACGCATTCTCCTGACCTAAAGCTCACCATTCATCCTATTAAAAAGGACCTTTTGAAAAATGTGGAAAAATATTCTAATAATATCCATCCATAAAAATATCCATCGCCCCCTCCCGACCCCACCATATCGGCCAACATACTAGAGGGGGTGAAATATAAATAATTAGTATATATTATAACCACAAGTAATAAGTTCGTATACCAATTGTGTGAATTATAAACTAAAATTCGTCCACCCCCCCCCCACCCGAAATTGGACCGCGCCCCCACTCAAAAGCTTATGGGGGGGTCGGAATTGATGCCTCCGCCCCCTCCCGATTCCACTATATAGGCCAACATACTAGAGGGGGGGGGCGAAATATAAATAATTAGTATATATTTTTAACACAAGTAATAAGTTCGTATACCAATTGGTGAATTCTAAACTAACAGTCGTCCGTCCCCCACCCAAAATTGGACCGCCCCCTAATCGAAAGCTTATGAGGGGTGGGGAACGACATAATATAACGAACGGTTAAAACATCAATAACAAGTTTTAACGATATAGATATTTAGTTAATTCTGTTAGCAAGCCGTGATTTCTACAAATAAATTGGACCGCCCCCCCCTCAAAAGTTTAGGGGGGGGCGGTATTGACGCCATCGCCCCCTCACGACCCCACCAAATAAGCCAACATACTAGAGGGGGGGCGAAATAATAAAAAAATAGGTTGAAATATAAATAATTAGTAAATATTATTAACACAAGGGTTATAAAATTTCTGGGGCTGACAGCAGGCAAGAGTTTAAATCCGGAACCATAAAACCACGAATGACAATTCAGATACATGACAAGACCTAGAAGCATAGGTAAGCTTTTTTCTTAGAACGTAAAAAGAGTTCAAGGAAGTAGTATACTGTAATATAGTCATGGGTGAATGATTTTTATAGTTTTGATTTACTGCCTTAATCCTGTGCACAACCAGGGGAGAATTGGGCCGCAACCACACCTCTCTAACGAACAGCAGGTTTCCTCATCCATGCAATTCTAGTGTCCCCAGGTTCACTGATGACTGACCTCCTCCAGGTTTGCTCGGGTATGTCCACATTCCTCTTTCCTTGTGGGTTCCAATCTAGTGCAAGGTGTGTCCTATCTAGCTACTTTTTCACTTTTTTGCTGTCTTGGGCTATGAGCCTTTGTGTAGTTCTGTCTTGCAAATTGTTGTTCTATGTGTCACCAAACTTTTCAAGCAAAACACACTGCCGTCGTGTCAAACTAAAGCGCGACTTTTAATTAGAGCCAGGAAGAGATGGGGCTGTTTCTTTAATTGTTTTATATGTTTTGTAAGTTGTCTTTTTTTCCTTACAAATATGGAGATAATAACAGGGTAGACCAAAACGCCCGCTTGACGAAGGAGGTTGGTGGTGGGCAGGGTTTGAATTAAGAAACATCTGGAATACCAAATGACAGCCCAGAGCGCTTGAGTGATAGAGAAGGCATGCGATTATCTATAAGTTCTAGTTAATGTTATTTTACGTTTCATTATAAAGTTTTAACAAGCAAAATATAATTTAAAAATCCTTTAAAAAATACAAAACAACAAACTTATTTAAAGGGGAAGAGCTCCGGCCATTAAACTATATCTACCAGTAATGTACAAGTTATTTACCTTATTCAATATTAAACAAATAATTAATTACCAAAAATTAATTGATACTTTTCTGTTATTGGTTCACATTTTCGTTAGGTACGATATAAAAAGTTTTCAAAGTATCGATCTGTTCGGAGAATGTGAATAATTTCAAATTTAAAAATAAACTTATATAGCTTTACAGAAATTAACGTGGAAATACTAACTAGTATAAATAACATGTTGAGCAATCTCTTTTACTTTATTTTATGCATTTTTTTTAATATTTCTTTTTAATCATTGATCTTTATATCGATTTCAAACTACAGCTTTCTTTATGTCTTGTGCCTCTTACCACTAAAGCGTTTTAAAAGGGGTGGTGGTGATAAGAGGGAAAGTGAGGGTAGTTACCCTTTTTTGTTCAAGAAAAGTTGTTCCCTTTTAGCGAGTAGCATTTAAAAGACAAACTTTTCATATTGAGATGAGACATTAGTGTGTCTCATTGATGACGGTCATTTTATTGCTTTGACCTGTGCCCGAGTGTACCCTTCCTATTTTTTTTATATTTTTGTTCTCGTAGCCACTTGTTTGCTTTGAGTCCTCCCTCGCCGTTCGGCGCATTGGGCGGCAAGCTATAAAGATCCATAAAGATCTGTCATTGGCAATGTCTGAAGCCTCCTCCCACTTGGTATCCACTTTTCTAAGGTCCTCCATGAAGGTATGACGCCATTTATACGAGGACGTCCCTGTTTGCGCTTTCCTCGTATTGGCCTCCATGTCATAGCAATTCTTGGTATGCGTAGTTCGTTTTGTCGTAGAACATGCCCCGCAAACCTCATGCGACGCTCTGTTATAATCTCACAAAGTGTTGAGCTCCCAGTTTGAGAACATGGCCTTTATTTCCTTGTTTATTTATACTTTTTAGCGGCCCCCGTAAGGGAAAAAGCCGCTATTAGGTTTGTGCAAAATGTCCGTCTGTCCGTCTGTCACACTCAGGGCGCCAAAACTAGAAGAGATACGAAAAATATTTTTTCACCATTAAATGTGGCTTGAAAAGTTTAGGTGCAACGGCTACTTTTAGTTTTCTAAAAGCAAACTGTTTAATTTATAAAATTAATTATGCAAGCGATTTTTTAATAACAAAACACCAATTCTGAAACAATTACGTAAATGTAAGGGAGGAAATGTTACTATAAAAAATGCTCATAGCATGTAGATATCACGCACATTTTTTAAAATGACTTTCTTTCTGTCTGTCCGTCTGTCCGTCTGTCAGACTCAGAGCGCCAAAACTAGAAGAGATACGAAAAATATTATTCACCATCAAATGCGGCTTGAAAAGTTTAGGTGTAACGGCTACTTTTAGTTTTCTAAAATCAAACCATTAAATTTATAATAAAATTAATTATGCAAGCGATTTTTTAATAACAAAACACCAATTCTAAAACAATTACGTAAATGTAAGGGAGGAAATGTTACTAAAAGAAATGCTCTCGGCATGTAGATATCACGCACATTTTTTTAAATGAACTTTTAGCAGCGGCTTTCGTGTACTAGCGTAAAGCCCGGAAATGAAATGATTCTAAACTAATTTCTTAAATTTTAAAAAAAATCAGATTTTAAAAAACAAAATTGTTAAGTGCCCCCATTAAAATGAAACAAGCATATTTTTGTGCGTTTTGTCTGTTGGTTGGTCTGTCCGTCACGGTTAGAAAAAAAACACTAAAGGCTTTTGAACATATGATTTAACCTTTACTGTTCTTTTAGAAATATTGCGATAGTTTAAGGATGGGAGCATACAGGAATTGAGCCAGGGACTTAGAAGGAACATCTGAAACATCTTGCGAATAGGCGGATCTGACAGGGATCCGACTTCGACGGGGGCCGCCTCTGAGTTTGTGTATCACACAAACTCTATTTGTAATCTTGTTTAAAATGTTTCCTAAATAAAATCATATTATTCCGGGCGAGCCCCTATGGTACTTTGTACTATGATTAGGTCATAAGGCAAATGACTTCTGCTGTATTGGAAAGTTAGTCCAAGGATACTTCGTAATATCAAATTATAATAATTTAGTTACATTTAATTTAAAGAGGGAACAAGAACAAAATAATTATATAAGCATTTCAGAGATTTAGTTCAAACTAATGTATACTGGTAAGCCCAAGGTCTCAAGAGAAAGTGGCCATGGAACACAGCCAACATCAAATCGTGCATTAAAGGGAAACAAACTGTTCTTGGCAAAAAAAGTAATTACCCTTATCATCCCTCTTGTCACACTGAGATTTTGAATTAGCCCTAAAAATCCAGAAATTCAAAATCCCTGTCTTCATTGAGATTCCCAACCAGGAAGCCAAGCTCTTAGTCACTCAGCCATCGCGCCCCTGTCTCTATTCCATAAGATAATTTTAGGCATAGACTACACTCCATTGTTTAATGACAATGAATTAAGACCTTCGGGTAAAGAAGTGAGAATCCACTTTTGTATTGTACACATTATATATAGATATAGTAGTCAGACTGTGTGGTAGAATAAAAACCATCTTTAGTTGATGTGACATTTGTGATACATAGACGGATCTCCGCCTTCCATAAGTGGACATTGTTCTTAATGCTATTTGGCTGTTTCTTAAATTTGTTCTGTGTCATGTTGACTCGTGCTGCTAAGAGCTAGCATAGTTTAACATCGTATTTTTGTTTTATTAAACAAGCTGCATATACTATACTAAACACCACAAGAAAGTCATAGGATGTGTAGTATAGTTCCATGGGAGTGACATCCCTTTGTAACTGTTGTTGTCAACCAAGATGGCGTATGTAGAATATTTGTAGTACACAAATAACAAACTAGTAACAAACTAGTGTTTAAGAGGGAAGACATATTAGGAACGGCTCTAACGATTTTCTTTAAAATTTCAAGCTATGTACGTATTAGTGAGAAAAAAATTCTCAACTCATTGGCTACATCGGGAAAACTCGAGTTCGACCGTTATTTCGATATGAAAATTCGATAAATTAATTTTGGCTCTAAGGTTTTATGAATGAAAATTTTCCATGACGTGAACGGGAAAAACACTTCTTACGTCACTATGCTTACACTAAAATATTTCTTTGCAAACAAGAACGCGTTTATGAATGAAGGGATGTGTAAAAGCAGACCACGGGCTGTAGCACCACTGGGATGGATGGATGGCAAGCCGGTATGAACTTCTTATTGTCCGACAGTCAGGCTGGACAGGGCATTTATTTAACCGAGCAAGGCTCGGCCACCTGATATTAATACTATTATGTTAGCTCTCTCTTCTTTAATTTAGAAAATCTATTTATCAGAATAACTAACAAACTAAACTAGTCAACTAAAAAGTCAATTCACAAATCATGTCTCTTGGGTTTGTTAACTACTCTGCCTGAGCGTGTCACACAAGGTTCATGAGGTCTAGAGGTGTTAGAAGAAGCAGTGTGTAGTGGCGGCTCCATATCTAGCGTAGTTTGTAATCTTGGACTCTCTAGATGTTGTGGCTCCAGTTGTTCTGACATGTCAGACATGTCATCTGGAAAGTCATAGGTATTGTCAAATCTATTTGCTTTCTCAGAAGACTTTCGGATATGTTTTCTGCTTCTTCTGTAGACGTGATTTCCACTTTTGACATTATATGATCTAGGCTTAGAATGCTTCGAAACTATTGTTCCTGGTTTCCACTTTGAATTAAGTTGCATTCTGACTGCCGTTCCGTCTTGTAGTGGACTATAACTCTTAACTCCTTTCCTCTTGTCATAAAAGTGTTTCTGAGACTGTTTCTCGGAGTCAAAGTGTTTCTTCACCACCTTGAGATCTGGTGTCTTAGGTGTGAGTATTTCCTCGCTCGACGGTAACAGATTTCTGGGTCGACGTCCCATGAGTAATTGTGCTGGCGACAAATTAATACTAGCCAGTGGAGTGGTTCTGTAGTCTAATAGCGACAGAAACTTGTCTTCGCTTTTCTTCCACAGTTTCTTCACTGTCTGAATAGCTCTTTCAGCCTCGCCATTTGAACTCTGAAAATGAGGACTCGACATTTCATGCTCTTTTCCGTATGATTTACAGAAATTAAGGAATTCTCTAGAATTGAACTGTGGCCCGCTGTCTGATCTTAGTCTTCTAGGCATTCCATGGCATGCGAATACACTCTTCATTGCTTCGATGACATCTGATGTAGTTTCCTGTGACAGTTCTTTGACATCAATAAACTTTGAGAAGTAGTCAACTAGAAGCACATACTTTTTCCCCTCAAAGTTAAATAGATCACATCCAACCATGCAGTATGGAAGGTCTGGTGTCTTGGTAGGCATTAGCGGTTCTGACACATTTTGATTCTGATGTTCAGCACACCTGCTACAATCCCTAACTTTCACTTCAATGTCTGCATTCATGCCTGGCCAATACATGACTTCTCTGGCTCGCTGCTTACACTTCACTATTCCTAAGTGAGTCTTGTGAATCAGATTCAGCATGTATTTACGTAAGCTTGGTGGCATGACAATTCTCAGACCTTTGTAAATAATACCATCTGAAGTGGATAACTGGTCTCTTGAATCCCAATATGGCCTGACTTGAATTGGAGTCTCGCTTCTTGTGTCTGGCCAACCAGTCATTATTACTTCTCGAAGCATTGAAAGTTCCTTGCTTGTACATTCTTGTATTTCACTGTATTTGGAATCACTTACAGAGATCATATGCACTGAATCATCTGTAAATTCACATGTCTGTGTAATAGTTCGTTGTAGTGGTCCTAAGCATTCTGCAGTGTCACCACTCAAAATGTTCTCTTGGCAAATGTCTACTACTTCAAACCTTGCTTTCACTTCTTGAGCTTTATTCTTCAAAGGTAGCACCACTGCTCCTAAAGTCTTAATGACGTGATTAGTGTAAGACTTGAGTGATTTTGATGAATAAGCAAGTTTTACTTTGTCTTTGAGCTTTTCAAACTCTGACTTGACAAGAATGTTACATCTTGCTCCAGTGTCGATTCGGAAAACCAATGTCTTTCCATGTACTACCAGTTTTACAGTCCACCTGTCTTCAATGACACTGATGTGCTCAACTTTACCCTTCTTAGACTGGCTACTTGCAGTGCTAATAGGTACAATATTTTCATCACTGTGGCTGTCATCTTCTACTAGATTAACATTGCGTCTTTTTCTGCACATTTGATACCAGTGGTTCTTCTTTTTGCAGAAATTGCATGTGGTTCCTACTGCTGGACATTTTCCTTTTTCATGGTTCTTGCCGCATTTACTACATAGCCTTTCTGAGTTGACTTTAACATTAGACTTCTGCTTGAGTACATTGTGTGACTATCTCTTGATAGCTAGAACTTCTTGGCCCCAAAACATTTTCACTTGGCTTTGCGACATCTCATATTGTTGTCCAATTTCTATAGCCTTGCTAAGGGTCAACTTCTGTCGCTGATCAAATAGTCTTAATTATACCTTTTCGTGTATGACCCCACTAATGATCAAATCAATAAGTATATCATCTGGGTTGTCATACTCACAGTCCATAATGAGAAGCTTTAGGTCTTTCACAAAGTTATCAAAACTTTCTCCTTCTTCCTGCTTTCTCTGATGTGCTCTAAATCTAGACACTCTTTTATTTTGTCTTGGCCTTATGTAGTCTTCTATTTTCTTTAATAGCAATTGCGGATCTCTCTCTTCATTATCAGTAATATTTAGAGTTTTGTAAACTTCACGGCCTTGTTGGCCTATCCACATTCCCAGCCATCCGGCTTTTTGTTTACTATCGGCATGAGCTAACGGTCCTTTGAAACAAAAGCTCACCTGCTGTTGGAATCTTAAAAACTCTTGATACAGATCTTTAGCATTCCAATTCAAGATTGGTTGCTCAAAATAAAAAGAATCCATTGTAAGATTAATAAAAAACCTTTGTCTGGACAGCTTTTTAAGTTTACTTCTGACACCATGTAGAATATTTGTAGTACACAAATAACAAACTAGTGTTTAAGAGGAAAGACATATTAGGAACTCATTTATTACGTAAAACACTAACGGTGCTGCACTGACGCGCTAGTGTGCAAATGTACATATTATACTATTATGTTACAGCGTACATTTATAGTCAATCCTAAGAGTTTTGTGATTAATCATTTATGATAAGTAACAATTACTTCTCTGGATTGTACATCTCTACGTGTGTAGCCTACTTGCAGGGTGTACATATAAGTACATTATGGACTTTGTACTTGCTGGTATGTGTATATGTGTAATTTAAACACTTAAGACAATACATTTAAAAATTTAAAAATCTCTGGATGTGTAGCCTACGTCTCTGGGTGTCTAATTTTTAGTCTACTTTTCTTTGTGTACTTGCTGAGTGTGTACATGTGTACATTCTGACTGTGTATTTGCTGCACTTGTATTACCTGAATGTATATATGTGTACTTAGACATTTAAGACAATGCATAAAAATATTTAAAGATTATAAAATGATTCTGAAATGTTTCCATATTGTAGGCATTTATTCAAATGAATTTGCATAAAGCAACTATTTACAATGAAAATGGTGGAATATTAATTTAATAGTCATGCTTCTTCCAAGCGCTGAAACTTGTACTACAATTAGTAAAATGATGACATTGTAATAAAGCTATAAATTGAGTGGAAGACCGAAGAGCAGGGCCGGATTTAATGGGAGCTTCAGCTCCGGGGACTATATAAGAGGCCTCCACAAACGAGATAAAAATATATCCGAATTTTAATGATCAGAATCTTTTTTTTTCTTATTTTTCTTTCGCGTTTTTAAGGCTGGTAAAAATGTTGTAATTAAGAATTGTACACTAGTAGCTTGCTAAGAGTAAGTTAATACATCTCCTGTTTACGATAGTCCTTCAACCCAGGGCCTTATCCTTAACAAACTAAAAAATAAACAGTTTTTTAAACTCAAATAGAAATTTTTTTACCATGGAATGTTGACAAATTTACAAGAACTGGATTCCTTTCTTCTAATAAATAGCATGTGTTTAGATATTACTTATTAGTATTTCCATTGAAAAATAGAGAGGAATGGAGAAAGACAGTTGATGAATCTTGCATGGTGCCCCAATGGTGTAATTGATAGTATTATATGTGAAGAAATAAGTAATTTTCATTCATAAATTGATCTTCATTAAAACTTACCAATTTTTGTAGGGGCCTTCACAAAAATCCTGCCTCGGGGGTTCCACATACTTAAATCCGGCCCTGCCCATGAGACAATATTAAAAACGCCCCAAAAAATATTTTCTGAAGATGTCTTCTATGCTCCATTATCTGGCGAATGGTTTGTTGGCCTTCTTCGACCACGAGATAATGATGATAAGTTATGTCCCTTCTCAAAATTTAATTATTCTCTATGTCCAATTATAATTATTTAATGACATAGACTAGACAATGTGAGACTAGACATAGTTGCTGTAGCTTGGAAAAAAATCTAAACAAGATTATTGCTTGCTACAATCTTTGATTGTTGTACATTTTTCGTATATTCCTTCAGATTTCAAGATTATTACAGCATTGGTGAAAGTTTCCTCAGGACGATGGGGGGGGGGGTCGTCGGGCAGAGGTCAAAGCCGGAACAAACAAGATGAAAGTCTAGATCACATACCGCACGACCAGGCAGGCACCTTTATATATAGTCTAGTAGCGGTAAAACTTAGGTAACCTTTCTTGTAATAGGCATATAGCTAAGATTATGTTTTTATACTGTAGATCTCTCTGTGGCATTATGTCTCGAGAGATGATCTTTTTCTTTGTAACTTCTTGTGTGACTAAAGAGACCAATTCTAGATACACAGCTCTGTAGACTAGATACTCATTATAGATCTACAGTGTTCTACACTATTGAATTAACACTACATTTTCATAGATTTTTATCAAAACATTTGTTCACATAATTAAAATGAAATAACAAAGCAATCCAAGCGATTGCAAACTTATTATCAGACAGACAGAGTAGCTCTAAGCTTTGTGAAAATGTAAAAAAAAAAGTTAAAATACAGTATATACACATTATTACATGAAAAGAACATAGACTTTATTGATAGGCCAATATTGTATTTTGATGTTTCATGAATATTAAAATTGACATTTAAATACATGTCAGTGATTTCCTTGGGCAATGCTTCTCGGCGTTATCGTGGCCCTCGGGTAGAAACGATTTGGGCCAATAGGAAAAAAAAACAGAATCCCCGTTAGGGTGTCTCAAGATCGAATCCTTTGTGCTGGCGCTGATGGGAGAAAGCCCAAAGCATGTTATCCACACACTGGCTTTCCCTCAAACACGGGCGTATTAGAATACAAGCCTTGGATAATAAATATGCAAATAAATTGCATTTGCTTGGATGTTTCCAGACAGAAACGTTTATTTAGATAGGCAACTGTAAGGAAATTTATATTTGCCTAGAGCTTCAAGAGCCACAGAGTCAGTGTCTTGGACATATAAAAGCGATTCTTTGTATACAACTAAATTTTTAAATCTAAATGTAGATCATGGACTATGTATATATTTATATATAAACAAATAAATAAATATATAGTCTATGATGTAGAGTAGACATTATCTAGATGCCAGAAATTGCTAGAACTATTTAATATTAAACTTCGCAAATATCTTTTGTACATCTGTGGACCTGATAATGGTCCTACCTTTAACATCCATTTACATTCTAATTACTGAGAAAACAATAACAATTTCATAAGTTTAAAAAGATATTCCGCAGCAAAAACTAATGTACCATCTACTCAGATATATGCTGTAGCACAGCCTCATCGTCCTGAACGTCACCCTGTATGGTTGGCGCTTCTGGAGTAAAAATAAAGTCCTTAGTTTCTCCAGTATTCTGGTCATACACTTGAAACCTGCTTAGAGGAGGACTAGAGATAAAATTAAGAAATTTCATTACAAATATTATAATATCATAGACTAAAAATATAAATGCTATAGACCTTGCATAAAATGTTAACATAGATATAGATATGAAAGTGTATATCTAATATTCTAATAAAGTAGAATGTTAAAGACCTTGCATAAAATTTTAACATAATTATAGATATGTAAGTGTATATTTAAGAGTTTTAGGCCGTCGGAAAAATTTTGCAATACTTATTTACAGTCTTTCAATCTTATTTCTTGAATATTTGATTATTTAAACATGTAGAGTTTCATATTACTATAGACTCTATAGAGTATTGGGTGTGGGTCACATGTCTTAATCTTGTTTTTTTTTGTAAGACGATTTAACAAATTTAACAGAGGTAATCAATTAGGATTTATGCCTGGTTTAACAAATTTGACAGAGGTAATCAATTAGGGTGGATG
>JADKLZ010079391.1:580298-632191 GCA_021533235.1 Biomphalaria straminea
ATATAGGGCCTTTTTGTGACGGAATGCACCGGAACGCCGTACCGGCACCTTTTTGAAAAATATTTTTTTTCTCTTTTCTTGTATTTTAACATATATGCCTATTTATTAATTTTTTAGTTGTTAAAAGTTAGGCAATCAACTACTCAGTACCGACACCTAATCACTGAGTACGGGCACCTTTTTTTTTTTTTTTTTTTTTAACAAAAAAAAGCACTGTATATATAGATATATTCTTTCTGTCTTTCATAGGATCGTAAATATAAGTGAATAAATGTCTGTATAAAAATGTTTTTGAATCTGTTTTGTGTTTTGCGAGACCTTGGATTGACTTGGATTATGGATGGAAGTAATAAATTGATATTAAATTATGTTTGTTGGCAGCTTAAAACAAATGGAATTATGCTAGGTTATTGTAAACAACAACTTACTAGAAGTCTCATTTAATTCATGTGTTTTGTAAAGTCTGTCGCCTTTGCATTTCATCTCACAATTACAGGCTGGATTCTTGTAATGTCGCTCCAAAATGGTACCTTGTAATACCTGAAGCAAATAAGAATAAGAATAAGCCTCATCAATTGAATGCGTTCGTTCCAAAATATATGACAATTTTACTATTATATATTCATCGACAATCCATACACCGATCATTTATAAAAACAACCCAAGATCTATTGACCGTCTTTCACCATTCCTGTTTTGTAACTTGTTAAGAATCTCTTTCAATTTTAGGCTTGTAAATTTATTTACAAAGGTTTTAATCAACTCACTCTGTCTTGTAGAAAGTTTGTACACGTTTTTTCTCCTACACTCAATTTATGATTAAGTTGAAATTGTGCACAATTATTTCTTGTACCTGATAAAACAAGAAGCCAGTTTTCAATATTAACCAGTTAGTTTATTAACTATTGGTAATTAACTATTGTGTTTGGTATCTAACAAGAGAAAGAAATTGTACTTGACAGATGTGATGGTATTAGCTGAATTACTCCCCTTCATACGTTGAGTGCTTAAAGCTTGAAACTAACAATAGATAACTATAAAATCTTCAATTTTCATAAGCAATACTCTGGGCACAGTGGTTAGTATATTAGCTCGAGGAGGCACGATCCTCGAGTTTGAATTCGAGTCATATAATTTTTTGTGTGTATTAAATGCATTTAAAAGCGATCACAATCACTGTAACGTTCACTCAGTAGTCCCTTCTCCTATCCCAACTGGTCCAGAAGGTGATAGAATCATAACGCATATCTTGGGCGTAGTCAGAATTGTTTCGGGTGGGGGGATTCGGGGGGATTTCATTTCGAGAGGGGTTGAGGCCCCCCCCCCATGGCTACGCCCATGACGCACAGAGAACACGAATGAGCATGAAATTTAAAAACAAATGAGAATGTCTAATTAAATAATACCTTGAAGCAGCATTCAGATACTCCATGATTGTGAATCTTGTTTCCAGTATTCGGTGGGAAAGTTAATAGCAAAATCAGGAAATGTGCTTCTTGTTGGATTGTATCTCTTCTGTATCTAATAGGAAATAAGTAATTAAAAAAACATTATTTCGATTTCTGCCTAATGATTCAATAATATAATATACGTAAAATAATATGAAGAGACAAACGGCACAAAAATCAGACTTATGCGCTCTCTGGTCATTTCTATATGCTCAGTGGCGTAGCTAGAGTATATGATGCCTGGTGCGGTACACATCTTGATCCCCCCCCCCCCATAATTTTTTCTGGATTCAATAATAACCGTCAAGGATGAAACAAAATAGCGACATGATTAGTTTATAAACCGTTAGTTCATGTTTAAAATAAAGTAGTTTACGTTTTTTCGTGTCCATATACTTATTCGTTTTTACCGAAAAGCGCAGGGAAATAGGAAATTATTATGGGGGATTTTGGGGCCCCTCTCTACTTGGTGCCCTGTGCGGCCCGCACCACCCGCACATTGGTAGCTACCCACTGTATATGCTTGTGAGTCTTGGACACTGCAGATCTAGAGAGGAGGATACTAGCAATCGAATTGAGATGCTACAGAAGGGTCCTAGGCATCACATTTAAAGACCGCATCACAAACCAAGAGATTAGAGACAGGGTTATTACAACTACCTGCTTAGTATTGTAAAACAAAAACGCAAGTTACACATTTATAGCCATATAACAAGGTCTTCGGAACTCGCAAAGGGAGCAGTACTAGGAAAAAGAAGAAGATTCAGAGAGAAAAAGCGATGGGCATAATTATCTTCTTTTTTTTTGAAGTAATGTCTGTATTATATAAGATAAGAAAATAAGACAACATAGAAGAATTGACGGGCCTGCCATTGAAGGAGGTCCTGGCTGTCAGGTTTAATGGTTTATGGTATGCCGGGTCCCCAACTGACTGTTACTAACTTTCTGCCGGTGTTGAGATATAGCCGCTGCTCGTCTGCCTTGGCAACCCCAACAGCATACAATTAATAAGTTAGTAATTAACAATAGCAACTACAACAACTAGCAACGTATACTAGTGGAGAACGCTGTTGTATATATCAAACAAGATTTAATGAGTTAATGATATAATGAGGCATAATTAATAAGTAAATATCAGTAATGTATTTATCATTTACAAGTCTAGTACAAGTACATTCGAAACAACATAGCGCACCTTAACATCAGTGCCAAAGTCGACCAGGGCTAGCTAGCAACGCCCACACCCCAACGCCATGGGTGATAGTCAAACACCAAGTCTACAATGCAAGCAAGGACTAAAGCAAACAACTTTGAGCTCGACTCCCAAGCCTGCGTCCCTATTACGAAAGATAAATATTCCTTAAGATCGCCGTTTACACGATCCTAGAAACAACGAATTAAAGCTACACCACGACGAATGGTACGTAAATAACTAACTTACCCAATACTGTGGAAGAAAACAATAAACAGACACTCTCACCGGAGATCCAACATCCGCCCTCACAGAAGCAAAGCAAGGAATTAAAATGGCATCAACAAAAGCGCGAAAGCGAATTCTTAGAAACGAAACTTATGGTACACTAAGGTAAACACAAAGAGAAGATGCCCATGACACTGGCTAGGGCAAAGGACAGAGTGGAATGGAGAAGGATGGTCGACAAATCTTGCATGGTGCCCCAATGGTCCAACAGGGATGAATGAATGAAAATTTAGCAGACTAAAAGTCACTGTTATGATACTAGTTCTTTTTAACTGTTGAAGATTTCTATGCAAGGACAAGCGAACGTTGTAGCAGTTTCAGTAGCTTTATTATAAAAAAAACTTTACAACTCCGACTCTTCTCTGTACAACTCCAATTTCTATTATTACTTTCTACAATTCGCTCTATAAGCTCTCCAAATTCTAACAATGTCTATAAGCTCGAAGTTCTAACATTAACAAAAATCACGTACTGTAGCACATATACCTGCTTAAACACACTTGCCTCGCTTCTTACAGCCACCCGCCACCCACCCTTATCGTATCAACAATCACCTTTCTGTCATCCAGACATTGACGCATGCGCACTCTCTCCAGCCTCCACAGTCTCTAATTTTAATTTATTTTGTAAAATGAAGAAACATTATGGACTCGAACCAATGACATTTCCTTTATAAGCACACGCGCTATCAACTTTGCTCAATATTCTTATATCTATCGACAAAATTTCAGCTTTAATTAAATAAATTATTAACCAACTTGTATATTTTTACCAGCTTTCGACTATGAAAGCTAATTATACTTATTATCTACTAGTAGGACTTTCAAAAAAAATCTTCAGCTTTCATCATAACTATTTCACGTTGTTCTACCTGGGGGCGCGGTGGCTGAATGGTCACGCGTTTGGTTTCTTAGCCTGGGGTCCTGGGTTTAAATCTTGGTGAAGTCTAGATTTTTTAGTACTTTAGTTGGGGAAAGTAAAGGCGGTTGGTCGTGGTGTGGTGGCTATATGACACCTTGCTCGTTAACCGTTTGCCCGAAAATCAGATTATCCGCCTTATAGATCGCAAGATCTAAAAGGGGAGCTTACTTAAAATTATAAAATCTTATGCAAATAATTAGGGCTGATAGGTCATTTGAAAACACACACATAAAAAAAACACATTTATTCAAATGAATATGTGTTAATTACTGTCAAACTTACTCTGTCACTTCTTCTGGGATTATTCTTCTCCAGTCATCCCCACTGTAAGACGCTAGTAGACCGTGAACAAGATTTGGCACATCTGGGTCATTCCAATTAACAAGCTTCAGCCGTTCAATCAATCTCTGTATAGTCGGAATCTCTTCCATTCCATATAGAAAGTAGATCGAAGTAGGCCTATCCCTTATTGTCCCGCTACATGGTCAACTCAAACTTTATTTATTTTCATATTTAAAAAGATGTTTCTAAATGGATATAGATCTTATTAAACACTTAAGTATTGCGACTTGTTTATATAGCATGTCCTTTATTGATAACGTTGTTATGCCTACCGTTAAGCAATCTTTATTTACATCTACCATTCTGTTTAACTTCTTTGTTTTATACGAGTTTTCCCGTTAATATGACAAGATCAATGAATAAAGCTTTAATTTGGGACAAAAGAAATCCCCGATTTCTTAATTTAGAATCGTAATCTTTATTAGGTTGCTCTATCTCTAAGCCACTCTACTAGAAACTTTTAACCTATTTATAGTTCTAAAACCTAGACAATACCAGATAAGTTCTTTACCTCGATCTAGATTCTAGTGTTACAAGATGTCCAGAAAAAAAAAAACATATCCTCCTTTTTAAGACCCTTTTTAAGAGTTTTAAGACCTTTTTAAAACCCTGTTTATCGTCTGTTTTCTATTGTTTATGTCAGTTGATCATTTGATCAAATCAAGGACCACTAAGATTTCAAAATAAAAATAAGGCTTGTCTTCGAGTCTGAAGATTATCGAGGAGTGCAGTATTTTCCCTTGGCTACGTAGCCCCAGCTGTGACCTACATATTTTGCCACATGTAATCTTGCCAAATACAATTAAGAATACGGAAGTAATAGCGTTTGCTTGGTTAACCTACATTTATCTCATCTCATCTCTCCTTTGACTTTTGTCGTTGGGATGCTGCGGTGGCGTAGCTAGGAATTTTCCAACGTTTGGGAGCCCGGTGGCTTGACCTTTGGGGGCCCTACTTTTTGTGTAATTATTAATTTCTAATGTAAATAAAAACACTTATTATGGGGTCACCCTTAAGTGGGGTCCCGGGGGGCATTTTCAAATTCTCCCCTCACCTCCCCACACCCTAGCTACGCCACTGGGATGCTAACAAAATCCCTCCACTTTTCCCGATCAGCAGCTGAGAGAGAGAGGCTAGTCTATTTTGTGTATCTATTCAGCCTAGACATTTATATTAGCGCTATTAAAATAATAGGTATATAGTAATAAATAATATATAATAATAATTTTAAAAAATTTCTTCCACCTCCGATGCCTAAGGCGGATCTTTAAAATAAGGGGGCAAGATAAGATAACCAATGAGGAAGTGCTACGAAGAGCAGGGTGCCAGGGCATCCGCTGTTATCAGCAGCAGACGTCTTGGCTGACTTCGCCATGTTCGTAGAATGCCAGTAGGTCGACTTCCACAGGACATTCTGTATGGCGAACTAATAGAAGGCAGGAGAGTCGCTGGTCGCCCACTTTTACGTTATACGGATGTATGCAAACGCGACATGAAGCTCTTTAAAATCGACACTAGCAGCTGGGAAGAGGTGGCACTGGATAGATCAACATGTCATAGGGAGCATAAAGAAGGGGTCTCGGATTACAGATGCCATACTAAAACAGAAGCAGAAAGAATGGTAAAAATGCAACGGCGCCTGGTGATTACTGATGCCTAACCTAGGCTCGCAGCTATGTATCAAGGATTGGCCTCTTTAGTCACACAAGAAGTTGCAAAAGGAAAAGATCATCTCTAGAGACGTAAAATGCCTCAGACATTAAAATAATATGTGATTGGAAATATGAACGGATTTTTTTTTTTTTTTTTTTTTTTTGTAAACTATGAAAATAAGCCAACATATGGTGATATTTAATTTATCAAGAAAGTGTGGCTGTTGTTGTTTTTTAACGTTTTTTAATGCTTCATTAATTAATTAATGTTAATTTCTATCAAAAAGTTTTTGGTCGATTTCATTTTGTTTTTGTAGGCCTACCTTTTCGGTCGTGAGGCCCGCGACACTAATGTTGGAAATTAAAATTGTCTAATTGGCTGGTTATCAGTATCACTGGTATATATAGATCTAATATTATAGAACTAGATCCATATAATGCAGGGGTTCTCAGGCTGTGGTTAGCGACCCCTTGGGGATCGCTTGATGATTTGTCAGGGGTCGCTTGAGACCATGAAAATATGGATTATCTGGGTCAATAAATATATATTGTAACACATTATTTTATGATTAAACATAAAGCTCTAGCAATGCAAATCAGATATTGCCATTAAGCCTAAAATTATAATTTTGTAACATTGGCGAAAGCACAGTTATACTAATGAACGAAAATAATTTACTTTATCGGCAAAGTGCCGAATTGTAAAAAGGGGTCGCCGAGCTGAAAAGGTTGAGAACCGCTTACCCACTGTAATATATGGTACCCATAGACACGCACACACATATATCTATATTAATATATGTCTATGATTGTACCGAATTACATTTTACATTGTTATTAAGTGTAGGCCTACATTCCCTTTTGTGCTACTTCTAAACAAAACATATAGGCCTACATAAACCATGGAACTATATGTCTACTAATATACTTAATAAATTAATATAGTGTCCATGCATAAACCAGAACCATAATATTACGACCTTTCGATCTAAAATTCTTTATATTTCTATGTCTATTGATATAGGCCTATACGAGCAATCAAACCACCGATAAAGGAATTTAGTGCAGCCATTGAGATGCTTGCACAAGGGTCAAGGCTGTGACAATTTAGGAAAGCACCTGGATAAGATGGTATTCTTGAACTTGAAGAAGCTATTTATGCTGGCAAACCGCTTTATCAAGAAGTTCGTGAACTAATATAGTATATATATATATATATTAAATGTATATTCTACGTCTATTAAAGTCTTATCAATACCAAACTGGCAATCAACCAGATCAGTGAATTATCAAATAATGGTAAATCGATATATAGGCTATAATTATAAGGATCTAGTTAATATTGATACATGCTTAGCTAAGTAATACTAATTACGCAATCTACCCTAGCGCTATTAGAGCATGGAATGGGTTGCCTGAACTAGCAAGGAAAACCGGTGACTTGGCAGAGTTAAGGTCTAGGTCATTAGTTAATATGCATGACGCATATGACGTAATCATCTTCTTTTTTAGGAAACGTGTAGGCCTACGTCTGTAAAAGATAATGACAATAATGCTTTTGTTTCTTTTAGATTTAGATTTCTAGACAAGTCACATTCTAGCTAGATCTACTATTTTCTGCACTATTGATCTAGATTTTGATTAATCTAGAAAAGTAATAATTAGATTGAGTTCTAGCCTAGCGAGTAGAGTAAAAGGAAGAGTGTTTTATGCACACTCCTGCGCGCATTTTTTCCCATATACAACGTATGTACTCAAAAATATTCTATTTTTTTAGATCAGCATATCTATCTAGATGCTGTATATATACAATAATCCCCTAATTCTTTCCTTTAAGTCATTTTCTTTTTACAACAGATTTAAATAATTCATGTCATTGACTCTTTTTTATTGCTTAATATTGCCTTTGTCAGTTTGTAATTCGAAATTCACATCACACCCTCTCCCCAATTAAGTCCATATTGAAATGATTATCATTTCTGCATAGAGGGCTTCCTGGTTGTGGTTGTGGGGTATTCATGCTTGACTATTACACGGTCTTCTTCATGGTTCCAGGTACATATATATACCAGCCCACTGCCTTCCCCCATTTTGAAGTAAAGTCTGTATTTTATAAGATAAGATCTAGATTTTCTTCAACTCAGAAGGAACATTTAAAACTAGTAAGCCATTTTACAAACAAACATTTTCTGTTCTCTCTAGATTGTTCTTTCAAAGATAACAAAAATGTGTTTGGAATGAATCATTTAGTAATTTCACCGTTTAGTTTTGTAGCTTGTGTGTCCTTATGTCTTTATTAAAGCATAAATTGCTACCTGGTCTTGTGGTATGAATGCTGTACTGTTTTTTGGTCATTTTAATGGTTCCAAGTTCATAACCAGCCCACTAAATTTTCAAACAGGTCATCCCAAACCATCAAAATAAAGTATATATATATGGGATAAGAATACAGAAAATCATCCGCACACTAATAGTGGTCTGTCAAGTGAACTTTACTCTGTAGACATCTAAGCCAAAACTTCCTGCAGGACAGTAGGAGGATGGCGGTGGCAAATAACAGTCCAGCGTGAATACCACACTACAAAGCAGCTATCATTGCTGCAATGATAATCATTTTAATGTGGACTTACTTGGGGGAGAGGGTGTGATGGTATCATAGAGGAGACAATCCAGAGAGCAATCCAGTCTTTAAAAAAGACACATGGGCAAACAAGAGCCAAGACTGAAAGTATGAAAGAGAAACACTCAAATCCGATAATTTTTATTGGTCCAATCGAATGGATATTCAGTTTGACTACAATTCTCAGCGAATAAAAATATCAGCGTAACTACTGTAAAAATAACAATATAGATGCAAATACGAACAACATGCACACTTGAAACACATACCTTTACCACACTAACCTTTACTACACTAACCTTTACCCACTTGTTGTCTTTTAAAGCATGGCAATGCAGACATATTAGTTAGTGTCTTGTATAATCATTGGATAGAATTATTTGATAGATCTGCTCCTAGACTAGAGTATGGCAATGCAGATATATTTAGTTAGTGCCTTGTATAATCATTTGATAGAATTATATGATAGATCTGCTCCTAGGTCTAGAGTAAGGCAATGCAGATATATTTAGTTAGTGTCTTGTATAATCATTTGATAGATCTGCTCCTAGACTAGAGTATGGCGATGCAGACATGTTTAGTTAGTGACTTGTATAATCATTTGCTAGATCTACTTCTAGACAGGACAAAGTATACATATAGTAGTCCTAGAGCAAGATTATCTAGTCTAGAACAAATGATCTAGGGTCTATATCTATTTTCTTGTCATTGTTTCCTTTTTTTGAAAATTGTAAAAAAATTTTTTTTTTCTTTTCAAAGGTTCCCAGCAATAACACAGATCTCTGAAAGAAACCTTCTGTAACACCATTGATGTCATTTCATGTACATGAAGACATGCCATCCAAGTAAAGTGAACACCAGTGTCTGAAATACTTTTGACAGTTGTCATTTGCCAATGTGAAGGCCAACGTATTCACAACGAAGTTCCCAGATGGTGAAATAGTCAAGTACTTCATGAGATAGAATTCCTTCAGTTCATTGCTTTGAAAGCAGCCCCAAAACAATTCATTTGTTCCTATTTTCAATGAAAATCTCAAACTAGTGGATAACCTGGTGATGCACTGGCATTATGTCCATGTAGTAAATTAATGCTTGACATAACAGCTTACAGACTATAATCAACAGATCAAAAATGATTGTAATGTCTCCCTTATTAATGTTGGTGAGTTATTCATTTTTATATTATTTTTAATAAATTTTTACATGTTTCAACTTTTAAGTCATGTATATTCTATATGAAAATTGTGTGTTCGCATAGTCACTTTGTTTTTATTTTTTTTTTTTTCTTTTTAGATATTTGTGACCTACGCAAAGTTCATGGTGCTTGAAAGTAGCAATGGACTCAAGTGACTGAAATCATGACAAGATTTATAAAGTCACTTCCCACTATTTTCAATGACACATCTGCAAGACTTTGAAAATACTATCAGTCCAATTGTGCCCATTTATTCCTACAAAATATTATCTTATGAGATATCAACTGAAATCTTATTATTATGACTTGTATGTCTCAGTAAGTTGTATATCTAGAGGCTGTAATTAAAAGTCTTAAGATAGTATAGTTTGGGACCATGAAGTACTCTGGATTAACTTGCCAGTACAGCAAATGTCACTGGTCTTATGACCTAATCATAGTAGCTTACAAATTCACAGTTTTGTTTTTTAAACTTTGAAAATATGATTTAGCTATCCGTATTTTTTTTCCTAACGTCCATCATCAATATATTTTTATAGTAATATTTGATCTTTTATAAAATAAAGAATCTGCACAGAACTTTTTTTTGTATCACCTTGAACCATTGGGACACCACATAAAATCTGTTGACAGTCTTTCTCCATTCCTCTGTATTTTGCCTTGTATAGTAATTCTTTGAAAGACAGGCCTGTCCATTATTGTATGTTGTCTTTTCATCACTTTCTCTGTCTGCCTCTTCTTCTTTTTCCTAATATTTGTCCCCTGAATGAAGGTCTTTCGGAACCCTGAGGATCTTGTGATTTGGCCTTAGAGTTTAAGTTTGCATTTTTTTTTTCACTAGTTAGAAGGTCATTCTATTTCTAATCTCTTCATTTGTAATGCTGTCTTTTTAAGCAAAACCTAGAATCTTTCTTAAGCATCTCAATTCCATTGCCTGGATCCTCCTTTTTAGATCTATTTTTTTATTATGTATTACAATGTATTATTATATTAAATCATTACTAATTCTAAAAGAAATTTCCAGCTTTTGTTCTGTTCAAAGGAAAATTCTGCTTGCTTGTAGAGCAATTAGTCCTTGATTATAAAATATTGCCTCTAAATACATTGCAAAAACAAGTGCAAAAATAAATATGTAAAAATTTAGTTCTATGTGAGATTTAGAATGATAGCTGCCAGGTTAGGTATATAATCTCTGTCCTTTGTCTCAATAGTCTCGGATCCAATCCCCACCCAACCACCATCCTGCAGAAATGTTTGGACTAGGATGTTGTAATCTTTAATTCTAAAAAAACATCTGAAACATGAAAAACTCTTTGAAACTGAATAATATTACAAAATATACAAGGCAAACATGAACATTTGCACAATAAACATACAATCTCATGCAAAACAAAAAAGATGTTAAAAGAACACTGAAGTACAAAAGCAATCAAAACACTTTGATAGTTTATTGAAGATCAAAAATGTCATTTACAAACATACATGAAGAGATTGAAAGTTGAACTAGAAAAAATAAAAACTGACAATAGCAATAACCATAAAACCACTCTTGTCTCTTAGTTGTCTCCCCTTTATTTAGGACGTCAAATACTGCAAACACTTGAGTTTCAATTTGAATAAAATTAAGTCTGTAGAAGAAAACAATATATGTGTGTATGTTAGACAATGATTGAATACAAATCAATTATACAAAAATAAACTACTGAACTCAACATATAAATCAAACATAAAAATAAACAACAAAGATGACAGATTTTTAATGTCAATGCAGTCCTACTATTTGGGTCTGAAACATAAAAAAAAAAGGTGAAATTAAAAATAATGTGCAGACCTTAATCTACAGATGATTGAGAAACATCCTAATAGACAGTGGTACCACAAAGTAGAAAGTTTCAAACTCTAGATGATGTGTAGACAGAAAAATATTGAGGGCCATATCTTAGAAATAAAGTAGAGATGGATTGATCACACCCTAAGAAAAATACTAACAATAGAGTTTGGCAGACCCTAGATAATTATTGCTCCCATGGAGCAAACCACAGTGGAAAACCTAAAAGAAGATGGTGATACAGTATACTAGATGAAGATAAGTGGGCAAGCTAGAGCTAGTTAGCAATTAAAAGACTGTCAATAAGCTGTTAAAGAATGACATCCATTTACGGAGACTATATTCCATGAGGAACACAAAAGATGGATGATGATGAAGTGGAGTTCTTGTGTAGATATATTAATGGTTTACATACAGAACCTTACTTTAGTACAATATTAATGTAGGCCTATGAAAAATTTTTTAGTAGGTAGCATACATTTCTGAAAACATTGTTACATTAAAAAATAAAATTCAGAATTAGCCAAATAAACAAATAAAGAACTCTACATTGATAAATCTAGTTGGAGGTTTACAGGTTTACTGCTGATTTGAAGCAATGGCATTCAAACTGTGTTAACTAATTATTTTCAGACAGATGATTGGATTAGCAGACCAATGCAACTCTTTAAACTTAACTCTTTCTCTCCTTACTGACGATACCAACGTTGATTTCATCAGAATATGGTAAATAATTAAGGAGAGAAAGAGTTATAATGTTGTCCACAGTGGGAGAGATGTCTGTGTGTGAACAACAGATAGGTGTTGCTTTTATGTCAGAGTTTCCATCTCCTGGACTGGGTGCCGACCAAGTCTGTCTGCTCTTACTGCATATCAGTCATTTTATTAATATATTATATATTTTATTATATATTATTTTATTAAATATTATGTAACAATATTATTTAACAATGATGATTTATAGAAATAGAAAAAAAGGACTAGACATAAAGTTAACTATGACACCACTATGTGTGAATTGAGTAGATAGTCAATAGTCACAACACAAAGTCTATGTTATGACTTGCTGATCTTGGCAGATGTATAGTACAGATTCATGTTTGAAATGAATACCTCAGTCTCTAACAAAAAAAAACAAGAGAGAGATTAAACAAGCAGATGCTTCTGGCAGCCATCTTGATATTCTAAGATATTTAGCACAATTATAAACCTATCACTACAGCCGCTGTTGAAAAAGTCCAACTTGCAACATTCTTATCCTTACAAAATTAAGCAGATAGTCTCCCCAGGGGCAAAAAAAATAATTTAATTATGAATTATCTTGATGAGGTAAGAAAAGGTATTAATCCATAATGATAAAAATACCAAATTTAAATCAGAGTACTGTTACCAAATGGTCTAACATTAATGGAAGCATATGATTATGATTATAAGTATGAGAAATTGACACACAAGAATAAGAAAAACTCCCCATGGGCAAAAAAAATAATTTAATTATGAATTATCTTGATGAGGTAAGAAAAGGTAATAATTCATAATGATAAAAATACCAAATTTAAATCAGAGTACTGGTACCAAAGGTCTAACATTAATGGAAGCATATGATTATGACTATTAGTATGAGAAACTGACACAAAAGAATAAGAAAAACTAGTTAATGATTTCATCTTATGGTACAGAAATGATATGGGACAGAGACATTAATGTCAGTTTCACAGAGGCCAAACAGAAATAACAGACAGCAAAAAAATAACACTAGCCAAAAAACTTTGAACTAAATCAGGCAATACTGCACAATGCCCAATGTACCCATGCCATGACTGTAATCTACTAATCAAAGCAAAGATCAGACTATGAAATGAGATTGTGAGTTTCTCACAAGGCCCAATGTACACATGTCATGACTGTAAGATACATTTCAAAGCAAAGATAAGATTATGAAATGAGATTGTGAGATTCTCACAAGGCCAAATGTACCCATGCCATGACTGTAATCTACTTTTCAAAGCAAAGATCAGAAATGAGATTGTGCTCATCTTTGATCACAGAGCTTACAAATATTAAGAGCGAAAATGAGAAATTCAAACAAATAAAAACTTGTATTATAGAAAACAAAAGGGTGCCTGAGTTATTAAGCACTTGGTTTCTAAACCTGGGGTCTTGGGTGAAGACTGGGATTTTGCATTTTGGGATTTTCAGGGTCTGCCCAAATTTAATGAGTACCTTACTTTAGTTATGAAAAGTAAAGGTGATTATTCATTGTGCTGGCCACATGACAACCTGCTCATTAACTGTTGGCCAAAGAAACAGATGACATCAACATAATCTGCTATATATATCACAAGATCTGAAAAGGGAAACCTTACAATTTGAAGTTCTTTAATAAAAGTTACATTTTATTGGTGACATAAGATTTATCAGTGTATTCTTAGACTTAATTATCATGAAGACGAAATAAAAGTTCAGCTTCTTTCTCTCAGCCAATTTAAATGTGTACCTAGAGAAACCAGTTGCAACATCAGACCTGGCATCTTTCAGTCTACTAAATATAATGGTTTAACTCCAAGGATTAAAAGGATAAAGAAATTAATAAACATCATACTTTGTGTTGACATTTATATAGCTAGTAAATCATTAACTCACCTAGCCCAATGTGTTTAACCAATGAATGGATCTTGCATTGTTGGGGTAGGTCCTACTGCTGCTGCTGGAAAAAAAATAAGTAACTTTCATCAAGCAACTTATAATGGGTCATCCATTTTGGATGTTATGAAATGTTACACAAGGTCAAATTGACATTGTGTTGTTTGTTTTACATGTTTCTGATGTTCTTTCAGATTGGAAGATAATTAGACCTTATCCAAAATCTCTCACAGGACTGTGACGGATGGTGGCAGGCAGAGTTTGAATGCAGGGTATGTATACAATATTTTGATTGTAATTCAAATAAAAAACCTACTATGTCCACCTTTAAACATGTGTTATCTATATTTTCATATTTTATTCATAATAATAATAATAATGGCAATGTCTTCAATTCAAAAGATTAAGGAGTGCAGTGTTTCACATGACTACGCAAACCCAGTTGCGACCTGCATATTTTTTCATATCTAGTGCAAACAAAGCCATTGTCTACCAGCAGTCTATTTAAGCTTCTGTCTTGTTAATATTTCTAAAAAAAAGGGTGTTTGAATCTAGATTCTATCAAGAATCCAAAGAAGAAAACCATAACAGTTTTGTAACTAGCTAAAGTTCTTATACTGTTACAAAAACCACTTACTTGGTTGTGGACCAGTCATCATCAAGCTTGTCAAGTCTAAATAAAAAAAACAACATTTCTATTGTCTATAATTTGATTTCTAATTTGTATTTCCAAAGGCTAATGCTAGATCAGGAGTTAAGCAAAAACTCATTTTGTTAAAAAAATATTTTACAAATCTTTTCCTTTTGGTGTAGAATATTTTACTGTCAAATTTTCAGTTTTGACAGTTTTCATGTCTTACAACATTACCAAAACCAGCACAGCTTTTTTGCACAGCATTGAGGAATTCTTCCTATTTGCCAGCCGGGTTTATAAAAGTTCTAACTCATTTGTCTTCTTTTTTTGGTATTTGATACCCATTAATTGTCTGTAGCATTTACTCTCAATGGCTTGAATTCTTCTTTCAGCCTCAGCGCTAAGTGTCCAACTTTTATAACCATATAGGATGGCTGCCTGGTTAAGTGGTATGCTGACTTTACAGTTTTTAAACCATTTCAATGGTCAAGAGTTCATATTATCCCCTCCCCAATAATCCTGTGGAGATTTTGAGCTAGAATATAGATTATCTTCAACTCTGAAAGAACAACTGAAACATGTAACAAAGGAGTACTGTGAGAAGTAACAAAGAATACAATTTTAATTTTAGTTGCAAGCTTTTACCTTTCCAGATTGTTTACCCTCTGCTCAAGATGGCTGATACCAAGCTTAAACATTTTATCATCTCAACTAGTCTTACTTAGCTGATGATTTAACTAATTCAATTGCTTATGTAGAGGGGGGTAAGTGTAGAGGATGAGCAGGGCAATTATTCTGTATAGGGGATAACCATAAGCCAAAGACCATCTTTGCGGCAAGCTTAAAGGAGGACAGTGTAATAGAAGTACCCCCTAGAAATATCTCAAAACTGTCTTAGAATAACTGGAAACTGACATTCAAAGGAGACGGTGTGGGATCTCCAACAGTTGTAGTGGGATGCACATTTTAAATCAAAAGGAAAGCTATACTGAATACTGGTGTAGATGATGAAAACAGAATTTTAATTGGCCACAAGTAAAGAAGGTTTTTATTTGAGTTGGTTATGGTAAAATATTTAGATTACATCCAAGTCTGCATAGTTCAAGGAATACTGCACTTCTCTTTACTCTTCAGACTTGAAAGTAATCTTATACAGTCAGCTATGGAGCAGAGAACTTCATAACAGCTTCTGATCTATAATCATTGAAAATGAAATCTTTACTCATCTATAAAACTAAGAACTATAATTGTATACAAAAATTATTTCTATTAATAAGTATAACTTGTATAAATTAATTTACTGACAATGATAATTTCATATTATGAAATCATTGAAAAATCAAATGTGCAACCTGCAAAGGTCAATGCACACTGATAAAGTCTGCCATCTTAAAATATGCCCTAAACTGACCTATATGTATGTTTAGAGCTTAACACCATAATAATAATGGTAATGTCTTTGATTCTAAAGATTAAGGATGAGTGCAGTGTTTCATATGACTATGCAAACCTTAACCCCAACTTGCATCTCATGCTGACAAAGCCATTGTCCGCCAGCATTCTATTTAAGTTTTCTTTTCTTCATCTGCACCTGTCTTCAACAAGAATTTTTGGGGGGTCTAGAATGTGTTTCCTTTGTTACAGAGGCCATCTGCTCCCAGCTACTTTACTCTATGATGGCCAAATGGTGCCTGAAATAATAATTATAGTGCTTATTGAGTGCGCCTCTGTTTTGTCATCCACTTTTAAGCCCGTAAAAAAAAATCTCCATTAGCATTTGGTTGTCTCCCATGCTGGATAAGTGTCCAACCTATGGAGCAATGGAACATTATTAAAGAGTAAAAGATGTACAACATACCTGAATATCCTAGTAAATAATGAAGTGGTTTTGCTTTGAATATTTCACAGAAATACAACTATGTCACAATAATTAATTGAATTTGTCGCTGACTGGTTAATCCATTTAAAATTTAACCTTCAGGCATTCAATAACTTTTATTGATTACAATACTAGGAGAGGCGAACTGTTCATATACTACTAGCTTTGAGATTTCATCTCGATGGTCCCAGATTCAACTCCTTCCTGTTTCTTTCACGCACTCCCCACACCCCAATCACGTGGGATGTTTAGGCTAAGATCTAATAATCTTCAATTCTAAAGAAAAATCTTAAACATGTAAAAAAAACAACTCAAAACAAAACTAAAAGTACTACAGTGAAGCATTTACTTTAACGAGTTATTAAGGGTTTAAGAGATAGCAGCTTAAGAGAGCAAAATTAATGGACATTTCTTCAAACATTATGATATATAGCTTTAGAAAACAACACACAGTTCACTTTAAATTCCTTAATTTAATTGGATATAATGTAAACTCAAACTACTGTAAAATATCATCTATTAATTAAGAGCTGAAATGAAAAAAGGCGCTAACTATTGTATGTTTTGTTGTTTTCTTTACATGTTAGGAACGTTCTTTCAGAATCAAGAGTACTAAATCCTTGCCCAAACCTCGTACAGGTCAGTGGGATATGATAGAGGGCAGAGTTCAAGCCCGTGTAAATCAAGTTGCAGAGCACATACACATACAATATAACCAAGCAGCCAATCTACATACCAGTAGGTGTTCCTCCCGCTAATGTTCCTGTTGGTGTTCCTGAACCCAGCATAGATGCAAAATCAATGTTTGGAACTAAAAAAAAAAAAATAAAGACCATCTACAGATATATAAAATATAAAAAAACACATAGCTAATATAATGTTTATTAGCTAGGTAACATATAATAGAGCATATAAATAAAAAGACAATTTAAGGATAAAATGATACTGAGCATTTTAAAAAATAGATATGAAACTATATTGTCAACTTATAGCAAAAAAAGAGTAATACATCAATAACAGCAGCTTTGATGTAACAAAACATAAAAATATTTAAATAGCTTTAAAAATGTCAATGCAGTTCACTTGAAATACAGGGCATACAAAGTGACAATCAATACCCACATGTCTTCATTGACAATAACTTACAAATAACAAATTTAATACCAACATAACACTAATGAAACATATTAAAAACAAAGTCAACTCACGTCCACCAGGGGCAGTTGGAAGTCCACCAGTACCAGTTTTAGCTAAAATTGTTCAAAAAAGCAAAACTTAAGAACACAAAAATGAAATATATAGTCAGTGTAGTTTAGTGAAATGAATAACTCAGTAAAGTCAAAAATTCATCAATGCCAAACAAATTGCATCTTCGTCATTTCAAAAAAGATGATTACGTCCTATGCATGTCTCTAGGTCAATCTAGTCATGGATGTTAATCAATGACTTGAACTGAGACAATCCATTCCATACTCTAATAGCACTAGGGAAAAATGATTTTTAGGTAATAAATAATTTACAGTAACAGTCAGATGAAAATATGTCCCCCTCAGCATAATCACTAAAACAATAGCAATATAGATGCCAATATGAACAACACAATAAACATAACACACTCATACATACAGTCAATTACAATTTAAGTCATTGGTTAACATGCATGACTAGAAACATGACATGTAGGACGTAATCTTTTTTTAAGTAACATCTGTATTATATAAAATAAATAGAAGATACACATGTAGCATTTTTTTACGTTCCTACTGCGATGTTCCCCCTAATGTGAAGTTTACCATCTGTAATTCGTGAGCCCTCCTTATGCTAACCTTTTTTGTGAGCCAAGGATTATAACTAACCAAACATATACTATAATTTGATTTAATCAGACTCATTACATATGGTACTCTGTGCTGTGAAGGTAATTATAATTTAGAAATAAATTATCATATTTGGTTAAGAGGTTATAAATTTCATATGCTTGAAACTGTTATAAATATATATTTACTATGTATACTTGTAATACCTATTCTATGTCTGTAAATATCTGCTACAATTTTAATATTCAGTAGTCTATTTGGTATATATACGATTTCTTCATATGATAGACAGAAGACAAATTTGTACAAATGCTCCTTCTTTCCTAGTGCTATTAGAGCATGGAATGGGTTTCCTTAGCCAGCCAGGAAAACCAGTGACTTGGCAGAATTTAAGTCATTGGTTAACATATACGTGACTAGATGCATGACGCCTAGATGCATGACGCGTAGGACGCAATCATCTTCTTTTTTGAAGTAACATCTGTATTATATAAGATAAGAAGATAACTAAAGTTGATACTGTGATGTATGTTGATAAATGACTTACGTGCTGAATTGATCATGTTCATCAAGTCTGTGAGACTGGGTGATGGTGCCCCTCCTGCTGTTCCAGTACCTCCAAGTGGAGATGTAGGTAAGCCACCAGAAGACAGACCACCTATTCATTTTGATAGAATTAGTATCATGTCAATGTCAAAGAATAGTGAGATGTGAATGTTATTAGGACATTTTTAGAGGATATTAATGGCGAGTTAAAGATTAAAGTACCGCTTACAGACCTTGCAATTTTGCAATTTTTAGAGAGAGATGATGTAAAGATCATCTGTTTCTATGAATGATAGTTAATGAGGGTGTCATGTAACCGGCACAATGATCAACCACCTTTACTTCCCCAAGTCAGTAAGTCAGGTCCCCATTAGAGTTGGGTAGAATCAGTATAAGATATTATGGTGTGAATAAAATATATTCTAGACTGATTTGAATATTTTAGAAAATAATTGTTCACTAGATTATAATGCCAGGTTTCTCACCAGCCATACCAATACCATTAAGGCTCACTTTTATTCTAGTTTTTCTGAGGTAGATGAAATGTGTTTATCCCTTATCTATAAAAGACAATATCAAGTAAAAAATTCTAAAATAAAATGTAGACTAATTGTAGTATGTTCAATAATAAATCATTTTTTACTTACCCAGCATATCAAGTCCTGAGCTGCCAGTTCCACCTGAGCCTGTAAATCCACCCATGCCTGACATTGGCCCCATACCTGACAGTCCACTCATGCCTGACAATCCACTCATGCCTGACATTCCCCCCATGCCAGACAGTCCACCCATTCCAGACATTCCCATCATGTCTAAACCTGTGTAATATATATAGAAGCATTAAGGACACAGCCATTTTTGGCATCCTAAAAAAATGCATTGAAGAATTTTATATTTGCACTAATAAAATACTCCAGAATAAAGTTTGTTTAATCATGCATATATTAAATACGACGAACAAACATTTAAATATTAGATTTTCATTAATGATATTAATGCATATTTTATCTAAATAGCAAAATTTACTGACCTGTTGGTGGAGGTGTGGTCTGTGGTTGTTTATGGTTTCCTAAAGAAGAAAATTAATAATAATGTAATATTTATAAAAGTTACCTACAAAGTTAGACAAAACTATTCTATGGGAGATCTGACATTTTTTCATTAAAATATAAAACAGACATTATAATATAATTACTCGACAGTACATTTCTTAATATACCTCTTATAAATTGATTTGTAACAGAAACCCTTGATGTTACACAATTCCAATGAATCGTTTTTAATTCTAATTTCACATTCGAAACCTATTTCATTACCTGAATAATATTTATGAAAATATCTTTAGAATAACTTATAGATGAATTTATATTGATTCATAATAATTACTTGAGAGCGTTAGTGTTACATGATGAAAGTAGATAATTATTCAATGTTTTTATTTGATATCTGAAATTATCATTTGACTTTTTAAAAAAATTTTATGAATAATAAATTAAATTAAGCAGTGGAAGTAAAGATATTTTATAACAAACTAAAAAATCTGATTGGTCTTCTTTCAAATTCTAAATCACTAATAGCAATTTTAGCCCATATAAATTCGATAAATTCTTGATTTCTATGGAGACATGTATGCACTACACAAGACAGCAGGGATTTTGTATAGGGCTTTTGCAAGAGAGGATTTGAGCCTCTCAAGCCTTCACTCAAATGGAGTTTGATGATGATGATGATCATTTGACTATCAAGGCATCAAAGAAAATTAGCTGTGCTAGTGTAAAAGCACTCGAAACCTAAAAGGTGTTTTGATGTTAAGCTAAATGAAAAACAAAGGTGAAATATTTGTCCCCATCCATCCATCCCAGTAGAGCTACATCCCATGGAGGGCTCTTGTTTCAAAACATCCTTCCATTCAGCTCTCTTCTGTGCCTTTTGTCTCCATGCCCTAACCCAAAGCTGTTGCAGATCTGCTTCAACATCATCAATCCAAAATCAACATCATCAATCCAAAATCAACATCATCAATCCAAAATCAACATCATTAATCTTAAATAATTGTCCCAAGGTATATTAGAACAGCCTACAACATAAGGGCAACACATTTCTCCTCATCTCTTAAATGCAACAATACAATGACGAAAACACCCAACTACAGATTGTAAATAAATGTATTTATATGTCAAGCACCTTCCATCCTCACAGGATCAACAACCAACTTTTCTTTAAAATGAGATGGGGTGAAGCATTCTGCTTTTCCATCAAACATCAACCCCCCCCCCCTTTCTAGTTTTCCACCACAGCTCATTTCTTTTCTGCCTCAATAGACAACATCTGACAGATAACTATATTTTTTTTTTACATTTTTTTTCTCTTTTTCATTTGTTTGTAGCTAATGAAGATCTTGTGACCTAAAGGTCTCTAGTTTTTTCTTTGTATGCCAAGGTTTCCTAGTTGTGTCTTTATTGTATATTCTATACAGTTTTGTATCCATGCAGCAGAAAATCTTTTTTATTTTTTAGTCTGTACATAATAGGATATATAAATGAGTTGTTACCTTGCATAGAATTGAAGAGCATCATTGTCATTAATGGATTCTCCCCACTGAGCATCATATCCATCATTTCAGCTAGTCAATAACAAAGAAATACAATCTATTACATAGTAATCTTAAAGGACTTTAAGAATTCTGAGTCCATCAAATATAGGTTATAAATAAAAAAGGTAAACTTATTTATCACATTATAAGGATATTACACTTATATTAGGTTGAAAAGTTAAATTTGACTTCAGTTTTAAATTTTTTATTTGAAGATCTGTGGGGTTTGCAAAGAACTTCCTTCAGGGAACAGTACCAGGAAAAAGAAGAAGCAGACAGAGAAAGCAATGGGAGGACAACATAAAAGAATGGACGGGCCTGCCATCGAGAGAGGTTGTAAACAAGACAAAAGACAGAGAGGAATGGAGAAAGATGGTCAACAAATTTTGTGTGGTGCCCAAACGGTCCAACAGGCTAAGGTATAGATGAAGGTAAAAGGTATAATTTAAATATATATTAAAATTTAATATTTCAAAACTAAAATTCTATAGAAGGATTCAGAAAATTTATTTTAAGCAGGATAGATATAAAAAATTAAAAAAAAAAACTGTGAAAAGTTATTGTACTTATAAAAATTGTCTTTTAAAAAAAAAAAATGAATAATAAATTAACTAAAATTAAAAAGTGGAAGTAAATATTTAAAAATAAACTAATAAATCAAATGGGTCTTCTTTCCAATTCTAGATAACTTATTGCAATTTTAAGCACATATAAATTGTATAAATTACAGTGGTTCTAGGCTAAAATGACTCTTTACAAGTTCTAATGACATATTCTATTAAATAAAAATTATTTCTAACTTACGATTCATCATCATCATCATCATGACTGGATTATTGAATGGATTCTGTTGCTGCTTTTGAATTGCTTGCTGATGCTGTGTATCAAGGATGCCTTTAATAAAACATTGAAAACGTTTAGCACCTAAGCAGCTGAATTAGTTAAAACATCTAATAAATAAGACTCGTTGAGATGAAGAATAGTAAAGCAAATAACTATTGAGATTGAGTTTACAATAAGTATTTTTTGGTCTTAGTCCTATCAATAATAGGTATATGGAAACTGGTTTATCACCTTTGTGAAACATTATCTATATATGTGCACAAGTATATCATAGACTGCTAGATCTTGACTAAATGTAAATACAGCTTTTGTTTTGTATTCTATATGCAAATAATATCTAAATTTAATATAATTTGAGTTTCATTATTGTAATTCGTAATTCTATAATGGCCCACTCCTTAATTTTGTCAACAACTTCATGTACATGGACAGCTCAGGGTCCAACAATGTATCACTGTCTTAAACTATTGTCTGGCTAAGGCCAACAGCATCTTTGTTCAGATCCAAATGAGAGTATGGTGCTCCCTAATGGGCAGACCCTGGCAAGACTACCTTACAAATAACCATGTTGTGCTGGAGCATGATATAGACAGTATAAAATTACTACTTGCTGGCTTGCACAACTTTTCATTATAGGAGAAACTCCATACCAAAAAAGAGTTTAAAGAAGAGCAGTGTAATAGAGGGGCACCAAGTGCAATTTAGCCCTCACTGGTATACAGGAAAGAAGCTGGTAGCAGATGACCTCTGAATGAAACAGCTTGAGATCTCTCACATATTTGCAACTCAAAAATAGCCCTTGCAAAAAAGAAGGAGCAGATGATAAAGGGAAAAACAAAACAGCCAGCTGGAAGACAACAACTTTCTTAGCACAAGATATAAAATATACAGGAGGCAAATGGGTTCACATAAAACCAGGGGCGTAGCTAGGAATTTTTCATTATTTGGGGGCCCAGGATTATTGACTGCATTGGGGGCCCCTGTATTTTGCATAATATTTAATGTAAAAAACACTTATTTGAGGTCCCCTTCCAGTGGGGGTTGGGGGAATTTTCAAACTCTCCCCCCTCCTCCCCCATCTTAGCTAGACCACTGCATAAAAAGTTGCACTCATCTTTAATCATCAGAATCAAAGACAATGCCCTATTCCATAATGAGGGCACAAAGGGGTTCACTAAGTCAATTTTAGCAGATCTTTAAAAACTTGTTTCATTTTGTTACACAGTTAATAGAGTTGCTGACAACATTATTAAGATTTCAAATATCATAGATCTATATTAAATTCTACAATACGGCTGATTGTGACAAAGATAAATTAACTTCTTAGCCTTATTTAACCTGTTTATTATATCTTCTCAATAAACATATTTTTATGACTTAATTGTTTCTTTTTAAATATACTGTATTACAGTACATAACTATGATGAAAAGATATTGATGCCCTTTAAGGGATCAATCATTACAAAACATCAAATGGGAGGTCTAAATTTTTATAGTGTATCTGTAGTGGGCAAACAAAGAATGCTGTACACCAATGTTCCCCATGCCATGATCTACTAGATCTAATTATTCTAATTTTATTTCTTAAGTTTTAGACTATAGGTAAATAAAATTCTACCAATTAACAACCTATTATAATTATCCTATAGACTCTAGTTATGATTCTGACAAGCATTTGCATATAAACTAAATCCACTAATTTGCTTTATTCAATAATTAATACATTTAGATCTATTTCTTCTTTCCAATTCTTTTATAATTATATTAATAAATATTATTAATAATGACAAAGTGATGTGTCTTCGATTCCTAAAATTGAGAATGAGTAGGACTACAGTTTTTTTCACATGACTGCCCATTCGCTACCTGCAGATATTTTTCCGCATTTCGTGCTGACTAAGCCATTTTTCGCCGGCGGTAAATTTAAGTTTTGCTTTCGTCTTCAACGCCTGCCTTTCATTAAATTCCATAAGGGATTTTTCTTTGGGTCTCAATGTGTTCCGCGCGACATTTGTGATAGCTCTTCAATTCTTAAGAAGCTGTTTGTCAATAATTCGTTTTTAGGGATCAATCATTGGAAAACTCAAACGGGAGGTATAACTGTTTTAGTCTATTTTAGTGAGTTATTATCTATTGCTATAAATATTTTCTATATCTTCTAGTTTTTGTATTTAGTGCTAATAAAATTATATCGAAATCAAATTTTCTGTAGTATCTAGATGTAACTGTGATTAAGGTCTTAAATTTTAAAAATGTGCAACTAGACCTTGATGCGGATTATATAAGATAAAAAGAAGATTATGACAAGGCCACAGACCTATATGTACTATTTGTGGACATGACTATTTTTTAGGGATGAATCATTACAAAAAATCAAATGGGAGTTCTAATTGTTTATAGCTTATACTTTTATTCAACATCACTAAGCATATTTCAATAATTTACTAGATTTTCTTTTACTAATTTAAAAATAATATTTTAATAATCTATATGAATAAAATTTAAAATAGTCAATCTATTTAAACCACAAATAGCATATTTCAGGTGTAGCTGGGTTTGTGTAGTGGCTGCCTGGTCGTGCGGTATGCATATCTTGGACCGTCTTTCTGTAGTCTTGATGGCCCCAGGATCATACCCTTACCATTGCCGCCACGCCTTATATAAAGCAAATAGCCTATAGTAATATGCAACATTATGTCACAAAATGTGAGGAATAAATAAATAGAAAAAATAACAATAATATTTGAAAATAACTGATTTTCCTGTTAAACTAATTTTTTTTTTAAAGTTTATTACTAGGCCTTAACGTCACATATAAATGTATGTGTTTAAGTAATTATACACATTAATTTTATACCAAGCTTTAAAAAAAACTTTGGTTTTCGTGACTGGTTCAGACAACCTGCCCAATGCTCTAATGGCTCTCAAGGAAAAATGGAAAATGTTCTAGCAGAATTATGGTAATGACTTCGATTTCCAAGATTAAGGAAGAGTTTAATGTTTCACATGACTACGCCACCTATTTGCAACTGGCATATTTTTTTCACATCCAATCGGAGCAAACAGGGTCCAGAGACAGGGAAGCGCCACCTATGTGCCAAGACCCAATCGTAATAATTGAAGCTCGCGATGTAAAACCAGAACTTGGGACGAAGAGCCCCCTTTCCTCACCTGTCCGTTAGGAGAAAACCTTCCAAACAGTCTTCTCTAATCTTATCCAAACTGTCAAAGGGATAACAGGGCTGATTTTCTAACGGACTTTTTCGTAGGTGCAGTCTCTTTCTGTCACGGGTCTATCACGGGATTTTACCATCACAAAAGAGAAACAAGACACCGATAGCAACGACAAACAGACACAAAAACTCTTTTGTTCCTCTGGCAATCAGGTCATTAAACAGAATCAATCTGATGTAAACTTTTGACATGTAAATTGTGAGTGAGTCTGGTGTGAATAAACATTTTGTTTCTCTTTATAGTTATAATGTTTTGTTTGGTATAATGCACAAATTGTAAGACAAATTTCCTTATGGACAATAAAGATTATTATTATTATTATTAAAGGTTTTTTTTTTCGTCTTCTTCAACTGTCTTATCGAGAACTTTTCTTTAGGTCTCAAACGTATCTTTCGAGATCTTCAGCTCGTCAACAGTCTCTTTCCAACTGTCTCTTTCAGCCAGCTAAATTCCTTTATGCCACTGGCATTGAGTGTCCGATCCAGCGCAATTGTCAGGTAGGAAGTAGTGCTTCTTTACAGAATAAGTAGGTCATGCACTAAAAATAAATATCAATGTACTTACCACTTGGAGGTGGGGGTGCGATTCCACCCGGAGTTCCCATGTTTGGAATTAAGCCAGAGAGCAGATCTGGTGACATTGGCTTGGGGCCTACAGCGTTGGGGTTGGTTGGATTGACTGGAATAGATAACAGGCTAAGGTGTAACACTTAAAATATATACGTTTCCACAATAACACAAAATTATTATCTAGAACTAACCTACAATTTAAAAAAAAATCAATAATATTCTCATCTTATTAGAATACATATATAAATTAACATGTAAATTAGTAGTTGAAATTGACGATGGCGATCTAGGGTCCAACATAACATTGCTGGCTTTTCTTTTCTTTTTGCGATACTTTAACTAAATGGTAAGTGTTAATCTAGATCTCGTTTACATCATGATCCTATTTTGATATGTATTTGTAAAACATAGGTAGTATCGGAAAACATATCTATTTTTGTTTTTGTTTTTCTCTCCACTTTGTATTCTCAGATTTGTATTTTGTTTATAATATAACTATAACTGTATAACTGCATAACTATAACTATATACCTGTATTATTATAACTGGATAACTATAAATTTAAACTATACAACTACCTAAATACCGGTAACTATAACTGTATAACCGTGTTACTGTAACTGTATTACTATAACTGTATAAATGTATAGATGTATTGAGTGCGAACGATATACTAAACATAAACAAAATATATAGCAATTATTTTCTTTTTTTTTATTGCATATGTCCTTCATACAGGAGATTGGTCATATTACAATTAATTTTGAGTTCATTAATTAATATTATAATGAAATTATCATGATTTGAATCACTTGGGTATTGGGTCTTTATGTTTTTTTGTGTTAAAATTAGAGAAAGTTCCTCAAAAAAAAAATGAATTTGTTATTGATCCATATGTTAACTTAGAGAGGACCAATCCTCCTTGTTAGTAATTAAGTTATATTAGAATTTTAAAAATAGGGTGGGAGAAAAAGGTGGTTGTTTAATTTTTCTTTAAGTCATGTTGATAATTTCAATGAATTATTATGTGGATAGTTAATGATGGGTGAGTCTTTGAAACTATTCAATACAATGGATGAACTGTTTATTACCAAATGTGAATATGTTAATTATAACGTTCTTTATTTTTCTAGCTTAAAACATGGATTAGAATAGAAGATGATAAAATGTTAGTGAACTAATACTTCAGTGCCCAGGGTGCTATGACTAAAACAGGATTAATAAGCTGGAAGGTTAATGCTAGGATTTCTGTAACTTGAACTCACGACTGCTGCCTCCCAAAGATCCTAGTGGGTCCATGATGTTTGGTTTGGGTGTTGTAGTTGGTGGCATTAAAAGATTTGGAAACAGACCTTCAAATAGTTGAAGCAACCAACGTCAATATTTATATTATATGCACATGGATATTGCCACAATAGTTTACTTAACCCTTAAATTGTTGAGCTGTTTTACAATGAGTGCATATAAAATGCAATTACAATTCTAATATCTGGAGTCGAAATTACCACACGCGCCTTAAAGGGTTAAGTCCGGTTAAGCAATGATTTATGACCTGTTCTGTGCATAGCAACTGCATGGAATACCATTTATAAAACTAATTATTTATAAATTTCATGTACATTAATATCTTATATATTATAGACGATACTTAAACCCTAACCCATTCTATGTTTATAATTTGAACGTTGTTTGTTCTAAAATTATGAATTGATCAATGTGTATAACCGAATCGCTGACACTGTTTATAGGACCTTTATATTAAATGCTCATGAAAAGCTGTATTTGTGCGAGACATCTATTTAAGTTGTGAATGACATTATGCCAATAGACAACATTTTAAGTTAAGGACCTTAGACATATTCTATCTTGGACAGAACTGAATCGTACACTGTTAAGTAAAATCCCCTCTTAGAACTTGCGATCTATTTGACAATTATGTAAACGTTATCTGTTTCCGTGGCCCCACGGTTAACAAAATGTAAAGTGGCCAGGGCAAAGGATAGAGAGGAATGGAGAAAGACGGTCTTCAAGTCTTGCTTGGTGCCCCAACGGTCCACCAGACTAAGGGATAGGTAATAGGTAACAAGTGGCCAACACAACGAACAACTTCCTTTACTTTTCCCCAGCTAGTGTCAAGTACCCATTAAAGCTGGGTGGACTCAAAGATCTATAGGGCAGGTGGTGTAAAGGTCTTTTGTTTCTGTGTCCCACGGCCATATTGATATGTGGCCAGTACAACAACAAAGCGTTTTTACTTTTCCCATATTAATATCAAATACTCATTAGAGCTGAGTGAACTCCGAGGCGTTGTAAAGATGTTTATTAAAAATCCCAACCTTCACCAGTGCAAATAGTAGACGTGTAAAAAAAATAGCTTGTAAAATAGCATAAAGCTTAATACAACTTTGACTAGGTAGATCTTATAGCTTATAAGATCATCAACTTATAATTAAATATGATCTATTTTATTCTCATTGTCGATCCAATAGTAACTTATCTGTATATTTTATCATTAATTTTTAAGAGCATTACGAAAACGTTTTCAGCAGGCTACTACATGGGGTAAAAAGAACAGTATCTATTTATAAAGTAAAACCAAAAACAAAATTGTAAGTAATGTTCCGGCGCAATGGTTGCTTAGTTAGACTTTGACATGAAACTGAAAAATCGTATACAAAACTATAGATATATATGGTTTAAGGATTGTTATCTTATTTATGTATGTTCTCTAATAGTATTGCATGAACAATAATGTGTATAATTTATAAATAAAATAGCATTCATATATGTTAATGTCAATGACTATCTATAAGATAATGTTGTAAATAGTATACGTATTATGCTTCGTATAAATATTTAAATAACATACATAACAAATATATGAGGTAAAGAGACTTAGAAAGAGAGACCACGAATCAGATAGAGACTGAAAAAAGCTGTAACAATAAATTCAAATTAAAAACAAATTTCTAATTAAAATTAACTAAATTTTAGAACTATTACTGTAATACCTGACATGCAAACAAATGGGAAGATTCATTTCAACTAAATTTATTTTAACCTTCAAGACCCACACAAAAAAATCAAACGAAATGCTATAAGTAACCAAAACCTTACCATTTAAATTAGGAAATGAACCTGTCGGTATTGAAGGGAAAAATTTCGAACCTAAAAGATACAGATTTTTTTAACGAAAATGTTATCAAGGCGAGCTATTCTGCTGTAAAGTCTCAGAAATTCGCATGTTGTTTAATAAATAAAGTCTAATGAAACAATGGGATGTACATTCTAAAAGAAATATCTTTTGAAGGAGGATAGGTTTAAAAAAAAGAATGAAACAATAATTGTAACAATCTTGTATAAAGCCTTTCTCAAGCTATGCACCTGTTATGACAATTAACTATGTCATTTATTATAGAAAAGAACAATATCTACTTCATAAATACAAGTCACGTATTTCAGATCTTACAATTTGAGTGGGAAGAAAGTGTATTGTTCCTTTGTTTCTATTGCAGACGGTTAACGAGGGTGTTATGTGGCCAGCACAGCCGCCTTTTCTTCCCCAAAGGAAGTCAGTTACCCATTAAAGTTGTGTGAACCAAGGGGCTTCCTAAAAATTTCGAATCGAATTCCAGTCTTCAATGGGATATGAACTCGAGACCCCTTGGAAACCAAGCGCTTTACCACTTGACCACCCCAGCCCCACTCCCTATCATAACTTGTTATTCTCTGATTCATCTTTTTCGTTTCATAATATTTACTAGTTGGCTTGAGACTTGACAGTATCCTAACAACGTATATACAGGGATATGTTTCACCAAAGTAGATGTACATACTGTGTCTGAAGCCAGATGTCTAAGTCCTAATGTATAAACTTATTGTGTTAACGATGATACGTGATTTACTCTAGAAATGACTTAATTCGTCCTGCAGTGATAAAATCAATTACGTCTCAATCAGTTTGCCTAGTGCATCTGCAAATATCTTATATGTTAATGGAGGTCGAGGTACATCAATTCTGAATCAATAGACTATAAAAGTGTGTTGTTGTTTTTTCTTTTCGATAAACTCATCCATTATTTCATATAGCAAATAAATTAGTTAAGTTATATTCTTGTATTTTAATCTTCTTGCAATTACAGAGTGGGTCGTAATAGCTTAAATGTTTAATAAAATTGTAAAAATACTTAGAAAGCTTTATACTAGTATAATAATAAGAATAAGTTATATAAAAAAGTAAATCCTACTTTATATTCAAATTATATAGCAAATAAAACATACATATATTATTTTATTTGTGTTTGAAAAGTCAGAAGAAAAAGATGGCCTGTATGGGAATCGAACCCATGTCATTCGAGTGATGCTCTAATAATGTAATGGTCATACTACTATGTGCGAAACTTCATCTTGAAATAAATAATTCATATTCTTTTTACTTGTACATTTAAACACTTTTCATCTTTACATTTAAGTATGAAAAAAAAAGTGAACTAGCTGTATAAAGTAAAAGGTATAATAGGGGAAAAAATATATGTATACGAAACATAAATGAGTATATATATCAGTTTGTACAGTAAATAACAAGCAGTTATATTGAATACACTTTGATTACAAATGATTCAAAATGTATTATTAATTCCTTTAGTTTTTAAACACATTTACTTACTATTGATACTTGGGAAGGATCCACCACTAGAGGGTAACGAAGGAAACAATGACCCTGGAAAAGAAGATAAAATCATTTTTTTATTGGTCCAATCAAATGGAAATTTAGTTTGACTACATTTAACCACCTCATTGTAAGAAACAATAATAATACATAATGTTTTCAAAATGATAAATTATTTTTTGTCAATTCAGACCTTACGATCTATGTGGACGATGATGCTAAGGTCATCTGTTGTTTCTTTTTTTTTTCTTTTGGCCAATAGTTAACGAGCAGATTGTCGTGTGACCAGCACAATGACCAACCGCCTCTACTTTTTTAACTGCAGTCAGGTACCCGAAATTCAAAATGCTAGTCTTCATCAGATTCAAACCAGGACCTCGAGTTCGGAACCCAAGCACTTAACCCCTCAGGCGCCGAGCATTTTAAAATAATTGTATAATTGAATTGGTTCAATTTTCAATCATCTGATTTGTATTCCTTAGTAAATCAAAACACCCTGACCTCGATAAGCATATACACATTTTAACAAAGCTTTTATCAACTCTGTTGAAAATTAACCAATTAGTTAACTAATTGTTAATGTTGTTTAATATATAGAAAAGGAGATACATCTTTCTTTCTTTAAAGAACAGTAATTGTGTGGTTCTTTTCTGTATATACGGTTTTGTTTTGTTTTTAAGTTTTAATTATATTTTTTTTGCTTGTTTTAATTCTTTTTGTCTAAACTATTTTATGGGATATTTTGGAAGGAGGTACCTGAGAGAGACTTCCGTACTGCTTTTAAGCGGTCAGTAAACACAACACATTTTGAGCTGGGATTCAAACTCAAGCCCTCATTTGATGGGTAGCAATATTAATGCCATTTAGCCACACATTTTAGTGAAAGTATCATGGAATCAATGGTCTAGCAGTGAAGGCGCAAAGGGATTGATCGTTACGCCACAGTGCATATTACATGTACAGCTGCAAGTGTGAAGGTATCTCTGTACGCTACGCTGAAGTGGCTTAGTTCATTTGAAAGTAGTGAAACACCTAAGTTCAGTTAATATCATCCACCCATCATTGTTGTGAAGTTTAAATTATAGCGACACGTTGAAAGAGCAAAAATATGTTCCCGTGATCACATTCAATTTGTACACATTCTATGTTTGCACATCGCCATGTTGTGAAATCATTTACACATGTAGCCATGTCCTCCATTTACACATCGCATGCCAAACCATTTACACATCTCCATGTCTCACCATTTGCATATCGCCATATTGTCTCCTTATTTAGGTTAAACGATGGCATCACAATGACCCAATTTACACATCACCCCCCCCATTGACATATCATCTTGTTAGTACACCGTTTACCCATCGTCCACACAACCCTTTCTTTGGCCATTGTGTAAACATATTGTTAGCCACTGTTGAAAACAGTGTTATCCATAAAAAAATGAACATGTACAAGTGTGTTTCAAAAATAATAATTCCGAATTGACCGACGTATATAAATGAATGAATGTTTTCCTGGGATTACTGTTTTTCTAGCTGTTTTTCTTACGGATTGGATTATTTATAAACGCAGATGTAAGTTTTTTAAATCTCTAACTATCTCATGACGTTAAAGTTGATCTTTAACTTCCATTACATAAGATAAATGTACCTAACGCTTTTCAGTTCCACGTATTTGATTTTTCATTAGGTTGTTATTGTTTGCTGGTTTTGTTTTACGATTTTGTATGCTACTTTATAATTGAAGATTATTACATACTAGTTCAAACCTCTCGTAGGACGGCGTGGGATAAGGGGAGGCAGGGTTGGAACAATCTTTATGCTCCACAGCTATGTGAAATTCCATATTTCTCATTAATCTTCGAAGTAAAAAACAAACCTAATTGCATTATATTCAATCGTCTAATTTATTTTAGAATAAAACACCTTTTTCATACTTCGCTGATATAGATATTGGTGTGTGTGGGTGTGTGTGTGTGGGTTTTGTATGTCTAAGGTGACGGTGGGAAGAAGTCTACTAAAATATTTCATTTGTATTAGCTTATATTGTAATAAAAGTTCTATTTAGTATTGTTCTTTGTGGCATTTTACGTCTCGAGAGATTATCTTTCCCTTTTGCTACTTCCTGTATGACTAAAGAGACCAATTCTTGACGCACAGCTGCGGTTACAGGTTGGGCACATGTAATCAGCAGGAGCCGTTGCTTTTCACCTTTCTTTATGCTGCTGTTGTGTATGGCATCTGCAATTCGTGACCCCTCCTTTATTCTCTCTTTCCATGTGGATCTATCCAGTGCCACCTTTTCCCAGCTTCAAGTGTCTATTCGAGTAGAAGAAGGTTCACTGTTACGTCAGGGAGGGCGCAGTTCTACAAAAGTGTAGGTGAGTCGGATGTCTTCTGTTGGGGTGATCATTTAAAGGTGTGTCTCCTGTTTTTAGTTGGAACTTGGAAGGTTGTAGATTGTTCTTTGCGGTGGGAGGAAATCGATCCTGTAATAGTCATACTTTAAATTGATAAGTCTAACACAATGAGTTCAGTTAATCACTTTTATTGTGTTCCATTCTTCACTGTCTGATCTTGTTCTTCATTCTGACCTTCCTTACACACAGCCCCCACTTACACACTTTCTATGCTGTTCACTCATCCATGTACTCTGAAGGTCAACTGGTCACTTCATACACAGGCGCACACACTGCTCTACCAGCCACTCAAAACACATACACTTACTATCACAGATCCTATCCAGATTGTTTGGTATTGTCATTGCTTTGTACATTGCTCTACAAGTGCTTCCTGGTACCGTTTGGTTGAGCAACTTCTCTTTGCGATTGCTGAGATTGATTTGAGAATGTTTGTAAAAAATGTTTTACATGTTTCGGAAATTCCTTCAGAGTTGAAGATAGTTATTTCCTAGTCCAAACCTCCCGCAGGACGACGGGGGATGGGAGCGGGCAGGGTTTGAACCCGGGACCATCGGTAAATCGATACGACAGTCTAGCGTGCAAACCGCTCGACCATTGTTAGCGGTGAATGAAGAATGAAGTAGTTCACTGGTCTGTGTTTGTTCCATGGATGACCCCGCGTTTGACAGTCTAACAGCCATTTCATTTCGATGATGCCTATGTTTTTATGTCTGCAATGCTAAAGTGATAGCTTCAATTTCGGTCTGGAAAGCAGTAATCGCCACAGTCTGCACTTATCTCGAAGTTTTTGTTTTCGGGAAAAATCAGGACGACACCAAGACCAGCATTTATGGTGGCTTCCAATGCTGATATATCGATGTTTATATGTATAGCCTTTTAAGTATGTGGCAAAATATATAGGTAGCAGCTGGTGCTGCTTTCCTACGGGAAATACTGCATTCCTCAATAATCCTCGGACTCGAAGACAAGCCACACACACAGACACACAAATATTTATAAATGTTGGTGTGTGTGTGTTATACTTGTGAGTGTGAGTTCGTAAGCCAGAAGAGAAAGAGCGGGTTTGTCGCAGGGTGGTGCATGGTGTCACGCTTGACAGCACACAATAACGTCTGATCCGAAGTCCGTTTTATTAGGTCACGGGGTGAGGTTTTAGTGAGGTATGCAGATTTTGATTGGCTATTAATTGATTGATTTGCATAAACAATGATGAGGGGTCAAGGTATAAACGTAGATGATGTACTATTCATAATGTCATGGATCTAGACAGATCGATATGCACTGCTATAAAAGGGATGTGAAACTACGTATCGGGGTCACTAGTCTATGTGCATACTTAATTCTTGGTCAATGTTCACTTATTCCTTGTTTTAAGTAGCCATTGTTTTCTGCTTTGGATTATATATATATATATATATATATATATATATATATATTATTGTCTTTTTTTCTTATAACGGATCGTCTGTTTCTTACTTATGTTATATTTCAGCTTACTATTTCATGTCAGCCAACTTAAGTCAAGTTATCATAGTGATTTATATTATGGATTATTTATATTGTCGATCTGATTTTGAAGGCATTAAGCTTCTGAAAACATATGTTCAGCGCCGTGTTTCTTCAGTGTACCCTAGAAATGAGTTGTAATAGATTTAAAGGATCCGTAAATGTCACATGAATGTGAAGATAATACAATGCTATTCAAATAAAATCGTAACTTTAGGATAAGATAAAATGCTTTTTATTGATCAAATCAAATGGAAATTAAGTCTGACTATAATTTACCACCTCACCGTAACTATTGTAAAACATCAATACAAATGAAACACATACACACTTCTATGTACTTTTCGATGACAATAGACGACTTTGTAACACTCTGACTGAAAGGGGATAAAAGAGTTTTTATTGTTATAAACAGTAGTACAATACCTGTTCCAGGAAGCTGCGGTAAATTAAGACCTCCACTTGTTCCCGCAGGTGCGGGAGTTGGAAACGCAGGTTGCACTGGTGCAGGTTGTACAACACTGGGCTGTATATTCAATGTAGGGTCTATTGGGGCACTACCTCCACCCTGGACCACATATGTAGGCGGGGCTAAATTTGAAAATAGAGAAATAGAATTGTACTAACTAAGAATAACAATCTAAAACTAATTATACGTGTGACATGTCTGATGCCTTCAAATAAGTAGTTCTAAAATGGTGCCTATTCGTCAAGGAACAAAAACTAAATGCCTACTTGTTGCCGCTTGAGAGGCTGGAATAATGCCCAGGCCGATGAGGTCTTGGTCAGTTGGTGTGACACCATTCATTAACATGTTCACTAAAGTTTGGACTTTGGTGTCACTAGCGTTGCCTGAATAACCAGCTGAAATAGAAAAGAGATTCACTTATAATGATCAAGTTTGAGACTGTTTTTTCTTATTTAAACTTTAGTAACATCTAAACATTAATGTCTTTACTTTGACTGTCAATACGTGACGACTCAAACAAAAGTGTTTTGTGTTTTGAAACTTTCTCGCTAATCAAATTTGAAGACAATATAAACACAACTTACCTTACCTTACCACATCTTACCTGAACCAGCGATTCTGAGCTGTATTGAAATGCTGGAACGGGTAAATCTTATAAGAAAAAGTTATTTAAACGTTACTTATTCTTACAACTTGTGAATGGGTTTTGTTGCATTTCAATTGACTGCGAAAAATGCCAAATGGATTTGTCATCTCTCATGGTGTATTTACTATATCACTGTCTCTCTGGACATATAATTTCTGATCCTCTCTTTTATATGATATCGTCTTCTCTAGACAGGTCCTCTCTAACCCTCTCTTTTCTATGGCACTGTCTTCTCTGGTCCTATCTTCTCTAACCCTAGTCTACTGTGTCCTTGCCTTCTTTAGTCTTGTCTTCTATGGTTCTGCTTTCTTTGGCCTTCTCTTTTCTTGCCTTGCCTTTTCTGGACCTATCTACTCTGGTTGGAGAGTTCTGTTTTGATGCAACAGGTACGTTTAAGTCATTTATTAACCATGAAAAAAATGTTTTTTACTTACTCTCATTTAGCAGAGACAATACGGTATTTGTGACTTCAGCTTGAATGGTGGCATCCACTGGGGCTATAGAGGGAAAAAAATTGGTCGATGATAATTTAGAAATATTTTAACGCTAAAATCTAGCAACGCTTGTACAGAGAATAGGCGGACTTGCGTAATATTAGTCCCATTAAAAAATATACCCTTAGAAATTTTATCACAACACTCAATAGGTTAAAACAAAATTAAAATCTTAATCTTTATAAAAAAATTTATTAAAGAACTCATTGCGATCGGAACTATGTATGAATCAAATGTACAAAAATAACATTTGGATAGTTACTGTGTTAATGGATAAAATTATAGTTTAGATTACTGTTTTCGATTTAATAAGCAACTAATTTTTAGTCTATTATGCAGTCAGTTCGTTTTAATAATCAGATTTTCGATCAGGTTAGAAACAGAAAAATTGCTTTTGAACACATGTTTAATCTCTAATTATTTATGCTTGTTTTACTAAGTATATCAATAGGCTGTTGCTACATGACGCGTAGGAATTAATCATCTTCTTTTTGAAGTAACGTCTATATATGACACGATAATAATTAGTGCTACAATTGTTTTTAGAATTTAAATGATAGTATTAAATCATTAGTTATAATTTACGTTAAAAAACAAAGCAGTAACGTTAAAGTCCCACGACTCATCCAAACAATCCTCGTTAAGGTTTGTGGACTTTGTGCTTTCACGTAACAGAAGAGGGGAAGGAGGAGATGCGTGAAGGCTTGAAAAAAACTATTATAAGCTAGTCAAATGTTCAGTTAAATACTTGAAGCTTTTAGCGTATCCTGTTCTTTAAATATAACATTAATTAATTGCTTCCGTGAATAATTTGTGTGGATTTAGAGCCACGTAAGTTGACTGGAATACCTGTGTCATTTAAGTCTTCTCTACAGAGATGTAGTCACTGTACTTCTATGAACTTAGAGGCTTCAAGCAGACCAATGTTGGAGTGCTTTAATATAACATCAACTATTGTTTTTGTATTGTTCGTTTAGCTTTTGTTAGTGGTGGCATGGGGTGTTAACTGTTTTTAATGAATTTATAATCAAACTGAATTTCTATTTGTTTGGACAAATAGAATTATCTTGTGATCGTGATTCCATTGTCGTCTGCTGTTCTCCATCCTCCTAGCAGACGATATTTAATGTGTTCGTGTATGTGTACGTTTGTTTTTAGCTAGAACTAAGTAACGAAGTTTCTATTTAAGTAGCTTTCATCATGTTACATTTTGGTAATAGGTGTTCACAGTAACATTAATTGCACACCTAGACTTTTACTAGACCATTTCACTAGAGATGGAACATCTTAGTGAAATTTTTTTTATATCCGAGAGTTTAATTAACAACTGAACCTTCATGTAAATAATAAGGGGTTCACTAAATAGTGCTTTATAGATTACAGCAGGGGTCTCAAACTCATATCAGCATGTGGGCCGCAGATGAAAGTAACAACCAGGCAGCGGGCCGCACCACGAAAAGAGAGTATTTTTCATTAAATTTTACGATCACTACTGTCACTGCAGTTGAATGATAAAATAAAGTTTTTATAATTATTAATTACATTCAGTGTAGTTTAATACATGCACAGGCAGTTTAGTTTACTAAAATAAGTTGACGTTGTCAGTAATAAAAAAGCAGAAACTGTAGTCCCCACCCCAAAAAAAAAAATAATTACAAGGAATATTGCAGATGGCTGGTCACTCAAGGTTCTGTTCATTCAGCTGAGAGCGTTTGGCACAGACCACACCATCGACGTTGTGCTTGAAGTCACATGCAGTGGCAAGCAGCAAAGTTGCTCTCATATGCTTATCTGTCAGTCTTGATCGTTATGCTGTTTTGTTGATCTTCATTCTGGAGAGAAACTGTTCGCAAACGTACGTACTCCCAAACATCGCTAGAATTTTAGCAGCTGAGCAGAATAACTTTGAAAACTTCTCTCTGGGATGACATGGTAGAAATCTGAAACTCCAACATCAAATCTTCCAATAGTCTGGAGAGGATGTCTACGTAGTCATTCAGGCGCTGTGGTTCAACCGCTATGCTCAGTAGAAAAATGAAATTAGACAGATTTGATGCTGTCAAGCATCACGATAATCAGCTGCTTTATTTCCTGTAGTTGTGATGAATTGAGTGCATAGAGATGTTGCGTGATGTCAGTAAGAAAAGCAAGATCCGACAAAAACATTGGGTCACTTAACTTGAGTTATGCCTCTGTCTTTCATTGCCATGAACAATGTTATTTCCCGTCTCCGTTCCAAAAATCTCTGCAGCACTTTCCACGACTCAACCATCTGACTTCCGCATGATACAGCAACTCTCCGTGTTCCGTTTCTAAGTCAGCTAGAAATGACACAAACTGTCTGTAGTTGAGACCCCGTGCACGTATGAAGTTCACCGTCTTCACGACAACATCCATCACGTTCTTCATTTGTAGACTTTTGCCACAGAGTGCTTCTTGGTGTAGAATGCAGTGTATGACTGCGAAAGGTCCCGCCAAGCTGAGCTGATTCCGTTTCTCTATCATTAATCCAACAACACCAACCTTCTCTGAACACATTGCTGGTGCACCGTCCGTAGCCCCTGAAACTAGTTTTTTTTTCCCACGGTAGCCACACCTGTCAATACAAGCTTCCAGTTCTTGAAACATGTCGCGTCAGTCGTCGTCCCTTTCATGGGTAGTAAGTCCAATAGCTCTTCAACAATATTCATTGTAAATTTTATCTAATTTGTTTGAATTCGCGGACGTGGCACAAAATAGCTTCGCGGGCCACATGAGACCCCTGGATTACAGCATGCATTTTGTAATCAGTTATTGATTAAAGCTTTTTGTAATAGTGTAGCATTTTAACAAAGTAACCCACCTAGATTTACTTTTATCATTTTGATTAACTCTCCTGTTTTACGATACTATCGTTGATTTGACTCCATTAAAATAACTTATTTAAGGGTTTATAATCTTTTATTTTTGTTATATAAGATATGTATAAATTTACTTTTACCAATTACATTTTCTGATTAAAAGAAAAACCTTATTGACGTTTAACTGACTAGAGAGATATAAACAGGAAAATGAATACTTTTTTTTCTGAACATAGGTAATAATTACGGAGAGATTTAAAACTTCGAAACTATTGAAACCTATGTAACCAACAAGCTACAATCTTCTTCACAGATCTAAGGCACACACAAATTCACACAAAACAAAACCATTAATTCAAAACAGCATTGACGACCTAGACCTTGGTATAAAACGTTTGTTATTAGTATAATTCAACAATATTCTTAGCAGGTCTTTTCATCTTTACGGCTCTCTAGTACCGATAACCGGTGATGCATCTTATTAATGAACAAACATTTTAAGGCAGGTAACGTCCCCTTACTGACCATGCTTCTTTTACCATGTTATTGAATAGGTATTAAACGTCCATTGGAGAATTTCATTCTAAAACTAATGTTCCTTCAGATTCAAAGATTATATAAAGATTATATCTTTAATTACATTTTGACTCTTAATTAATTTCTACAGTGCTAAGAAAATTGCACACGAGTTTTGAATTTCAATGGATTTTAAGTTTATATTTCATGACTACTTGACTACTTCCGTAGGCTCGATACACTAGATACACCAATAAGCTTTCCATTTGGATTAGCCTCCATTTTATGAAAATCTCCAATAGATAGAAAACGGAAAAGGAAAAGACCAGTGTCGTAGCTAGGGATTGGCCATCATTTGGAGATGCTTGGGGGGAAGGCTTGACACTTTAGGAACCCCCCTGCATTTTGACATTCGACATCATGACATGAGATAATGACGGAATATTTAATATAAACACATTTCGAACACTCATGTGGGGCCCGGGGGGGATTTCGAAATTCTTCCATTCCCCATCCCCCACCATAGCTACGCCACTAGAAAAGCGTACATTTCAAAGCTTATTAGTTATGACGAAAAAGGATGAAGCGTTACAAGTACATGTTAACAATATCATTAGTGGCTAGTAAGCTTGTATCTACAGAAGCAGTTGGGGACACTAATATATCTATTTGTTATGAGTCTAATACAAATTATGCTTGAAAACTGCACTAAAATCTATAATATCTTATCTAGATTACCAATACTTTTTAAAGTATTGCCCAGTGGTAAAGATTTATTTAATTTTTTTTCTTTCGATAGAAATATATGTTGAATATCATTAGCATTGGGAAATATCAGTAGAATTGAAATAGAGCGATAATCAGATGTAATTGTATCAATGGAGAATAAATAACAATGGTTCACAATATGTAACATGATATAATAAACTGTATGTTAATGTAGAAATGATATGTGTCTACACATCTATTGCCCCAAAAAATAAAGTGGCAACAGCAAGTGGCCGAGAATGGAGTAACTGGGTCAAAACATACACACAAGGCGAAGAGAATAGTATGGGAAAGGGAGATAACTGAGGCATCCTACTGCTTGGCCTGGAAGTTGGCGTGTTCGGTTTGATCGAAGTAGTTGTTGTCTTAGGTGTCGAAGTGGTTGTCTTTGCCGTGGTTGTCGTTGACGTTGTGGAGCGTACAGTGGTACTAGTGACCCTCGTGGTGCTTGTGGTTGACGTTGTGGACGTCTGTGTGGTCGTTGGTGGTGTCGTCTTGGTGGCCGAGGGGTCAACAGAGTCTACAGAGACTGCCCAGACCACGGTGCTTTTATCTGTGCATGGGAACGGGGCAGATAACCCTCAGACATTTGATGAGATTAAAAAGCGATAGATCCTAACAAATAATAGAAGACTTCACAACAAGCTATCAGGCTCAGACGACCACATACTTAGAATGAATTCTATATTAGTTATGTAAAGTTCATCTTTAAGACCTCGCGATCTATAGGGTAGTTGATGGCTCATTGGTATCTTTAGTCAACAGTTAATTAACGAGCAGGGTGTCATGTGGCCAGCACAACGACCAACCACTTTTACTTTCCCCAACTGAAGTCAGGTATTTATTATAGTTGTGTAGACTCAGTGGCAGCCCAATAAACCCGAAATTCAAAATCTCAGCTTTCATAGGGATTCGAAACCAGGACCCCAATTTAGAAAGCCGAGCGTTTAACCAATCAGCCAATATGCCCCCGTTTTAGTCATGTACTGAATTGTTTTCTGTGGTAATTTTACTACAATAAATATATGCATAGAAACATGTTTCACTCCCCATCTGCCACTGTGTATGAAATTCATATTTGCATAAGAACAGTGGTGGGGGTGGTCGATAAGTGACCAATAAATCGTAAGGTCTGGAAGAGACGAACTTTACTTTTAAGAACAGCCATTAGTAAAATAAAACTTACATAAAATGTAAACGAAATTTTATAACGCATAAAGACAGAAATAAATATTATTTTATGTAGGGGTTGTATACTTTTTTTTTGCATTCCGTACTCGCCCAGTACGGCTCCCTCACCCACCATCCCCTAGTTACGCCCCTGCATATCATTTTGAAAACACAAAGTTAGAAACAAGATTAAGAAATAATAATTTTCTACTTAAAACGCGACCCTAACAGCGCATTCAAACACATTTATACATCTTGTTTTCTCTATTTTTAATAAGAGATAGTTATTTTTGTAGCTCACTCAGTCTCACACACTGTATTCTGTTGGCTACAAACTCAGACTACGAGATTAGTTTTTAAGTTGAATTAATCACATACTGTATTTAGGACTACAGCGTAACTTAATACGTTTAGTTAGCAAAGTAAACACTTATCTCCTAATCAACTAACCCATCTGTTATTAAGATAATACATAAGAAAAATAGTGTATTAGATAGAAGCAAAGACATGCAGGTCCGTATAGTATATTCTAAAATAATAATAATAATAGTTCAGTATTATTATATTTGTGAAGAAACAGTAGGAAACAAAAAAAAGTGCGTGAAACGAACATGCCAACTCTAAATAGTTGGTAAATAGTCTTGGTCCTAATCAATCGTAACTTCATATCTGACTTAACTTCTGATCAAATGTAAAACTTCCAATTGGACTTATAGCATTAATTATTTTTTCTCATCTAAACGAATAGACTTTCATCAATAAATATATCTATGCGAATTTTAAAAAAAATATCCTGTTGATAAGTTACAATTTTTAAGAGTCTAAAGGATTTTACACAAAGAAAGCACAGATAGCGTTAAAGAAAAAGATTTAAAAATTCAAGACTTTTTCCTTTCATGTTAATATTAGTTTTAAATAATGGGCCTCTAAAAAACATAGACATTAGTTTATTAAAGCTGGTCGTATACTGTAAACTTAATATTGTCAGAAGTTATTAAAATATTCAGAATTCTGATAAATTCTCGGACAAGGGACATCACGACAACATGAAAACAAACACGCTTCAATGTGTTACATCAATGAAGCTTAGGTCAAAATGTAGTTACTATTTGTTATTTCTCTAAACTATATAACATGGATAAAGTTAAGTATAATAGACAATTTATTGATATGTATTCAAATTTAAAGCTTAACCAAAAAACATAAAGCCGACAGAGAGAGCCAATGAGAAACAATGAGCAGTAACCTCGGGCACTGGCCTAGACATAGATAACAATCTCTTGTCATGGCTAGAACACGAAGATTATATGAGTCTGTGGTAAAAGAGTTCGTTGCTTACATTTAAATGAGGTCAATACGTTAGAGAATGGGGGTGCATGCAAATATACCGTCACTAACTGAGACTAGCGCTTAAAAAATGCAAGCATCATATTAATAAAATATAGTTATATCTCTTTATGCATCGACCAAACATTTAAAAAAAACACTTTAAAAAATATGAAAAAAAAAGTTTCGGAACTCAAGGAACTCCAGCCATGTTCGTTTTGGAACCATCGACCACTTCAAACTTGATTAAAGGACCATAGAGGATTCGTCTCCCACAACTTCCCTTATTGTAATAGAAGCTAAACTTGTCAGTCTTAGAGTAGTGCCAGCTCATAAAAGCCATTGCGTAAGGATGCTAAAATTGTGTCAAAGGGCATCATGAATATGAATCTGGGTCACATAGAGCTATGTTCAGAGAGAAGCCCATAAAGTTCGATATCTCTATAAATTTTTTATTTGCATAAAGAAATATATTGAGAAGTCTTTGAATGACATACCTGTTTGATTTTGACATGTGGCTGTGTGCAGTAGAATGGCACCTGAAAAGAAATTCAAGCATTTCTGATGATACATAAACAAGAAAATAAAATACTTTTAAAAGAGCGTATATTAAGTTGTATCAATTAGTTTGGATCAGTCATGTAATTAAATTTTCAATAGATCTAGACTAACAATAATAAATATTTGCGATTATACATATTTTTACCAATTGTTTTTGTTTAGCGCAAGTTCATGATTCCTCAATACACTATAACCCTATGACATTTATGGACCAGTTGGGAACATGTTGAGAGGGATAGTAAGAAGGGGGTATCTTGGTGATCGCTTTTTAAATACATTTATATTTAAAAAGGTGAATGACCTGAATATGAACTTGAGGGCTATAGCCTCTTGAGCCTCCTCAAGCTATCGCAACTATCACTGGGCCTGGAAAGTGCTTGTGAAAATAGAAGGTTTTAGAGTTATCTATTGTTAGTTTCAAACCTTGTCTCTCTACAAAGTAAAGAGGGGACTAATTCAACTTATACCACCTCATTGGTCAAGTACGATTTCTTTACCTTGTTCGAGATACCAAACAAAATAATTAAATACCAATCGTTAATTAACTAATTGTTGTTTTCGTTGTTGTTTTTTTTTATGTCAGTTGCAAGAAATAATTGTGCAAAATTTCAGCCTGGTCCGAGATTGGGTGTTGCAGAAATAACATGTACAAACTTTTTACTTGACAGACAGAGTGAGTTGATAGAAGCGTTGTAACAAAAGAATTTGTGTACACTATTTGATAATATTAGGCTAAAATCATTTCGACCAGCTTGTTTACACTCTAATGTCCCGTTTTCTTTACTTAATATTAAAAATAATAGACTGGGGGGGGTCGCCCACTAAAAGATAACATTTAATTCAAAGACAAAGTCATCTCTTGATCATTATCACACATATTAATTCTTTTTAATAGGCTCAGTACAAAGCAACTCAAGCACTTGACAGAAGAGTTTAAAAACAATATGATCGTTTAATAAGTAATCAATCGACAACACATAGGTACACTCTAATCCCTCTATCGTTTTACTGTCAAAAGAGTTCAGTTAATGAAGGCTCTACCAACTCTAGGCTTGCAAGCCTGATTGAACAATCCGCTCTATCTGGAAGAGGTCGAAGTCAGTGTCCATATTAAACACTGCTCTTTCCTCAATATTTCCTCATTGATAATTTAACCAATTAGTATTCCGCGTTGCACCTCACTCTAATCTTGAATTCAATCAATAGTAGGGCCTACTCATGTTTAAGTTTATTTTTTTTTAATTATGCTATTTGAGTACCAAACTGCGTTAATCGTTCTACTTGGTTAAAGTAATCTATTAATACTGATCTGTTATTTTTCTTGCTAAGTAAAATTCCTCTAATAGTTAACACTGTGATACAAAAACTACGATCTGCGAGTCATATCCGGTCAAATTATCAGCCCACCTCTAAACTTGAGCCAATAGTACAGAATGAAGCCGCCCACTTTCTGTGGACGCAACCATTTTTGAAGTTGATGCCATATATGACATGCTAAACTTTCACCTATTCCTTTGTCTGTTGGACCCTCGGGCATCTAATGAACGTCTTTCTTCATTCCTCTCCGACTTTTGCCTTGGATAAGGCCTCTTTCAATGACAGGCCCGTCCATTTATTTACGTTGTCTTCGCATAGCTTTCTCTGTCAGCCTCTTTTTCTTTTTCCTGCTACTGTCTCCTGAAGGAAGGTCTTTGTGAGCCCTAAGGACCTTGTAATATGGCCATAGAGTTTTCATTTTTGTTTTGTTGACAGTACGATTATGAATTCCGTCTTAGAATGTAATACCTTGGATCTTTCTGTATCATCTAAATTCCTTGCTAAGATCCTCCTCTCTAGCTCTGCAGTCAGCGTCCAAGACTCTACGCTTATAAGAATACGGCCTTTTTATCATTATTATATTATACGTTACTATACGTCATGCATCTAGTCATTCATGTTAACCAATGACTATCATTCTTTTCATTCACTGGTTTTAACAGCGTCTCATATACAACACAGCATACAAATACATCAGGTCCCTGAGCCGAATGAGACTGACTTACTTAGACTTAGGTCCTCCCGCGCCGTTCGGCGCATTGAGTGGCAAGCTGTCTACACAGATCTGTCATGACAATGTCTGAAGCCTCCTCCCACCTGGTGTCCACTGCTTTGAGGTCCTCCATAAATGTGTGGCGCCAAGTAATGCGAGGAGTAAACGAGAACAGCACACGTGCTACTGAGCGTGAAGGAGACTGCACACTACGATTTAGACCATGTGGTGATGGTCAACATGGTGGTCTAATTGCAGCCGACAGGTTGAAGTTCAAGGCCACGATAATCGACATGAAGAGTGTCACTAGCATCGTTACACTCGAAGCCATTGTAAAATAAAACGAAAGTTGAAAAAAAAAAAAAGTAGTTGAATTATTTAATAATTTTTTCTCAACCTATTATTTGTTTTGTGCTGTTATATCTTAACAGACTGAAGCGAAATTATATTTTGGTACTAGCTATCAGTTTTTGTAAATAAAAACGGAGGTAAATCTCAAACGACAAAGTCCAATAACACGGGCGAAAGGCCAACAAGATAAGTTACTCGACGCTGATAGCGAATGTCGAATAAGTTTTATAATAACAAAGGGAACCGTCTCTACGTTCATAAAAAGCTCATTTCTCTAAAGCCGTCAAAAGTAGTATTTATTTACGTTTCATTTAGTTATTCTGTTTCAAAATCTAGTCTCGTTCTTAAAATCGTGGCATTGTCTCGAAGTCAAAACTTCCACTATTTACTTACTTAGACTGAGCTCCTCCCGCGCCGTTCGGCGCATTGGGCGGCAAGCTGTCTACATAAAAATCTGTCATTGGCAATGTCTGAAGCCTCCTGCCACCTGTAGCCCATTGTCCTGAGGTCCTCCATGAAGGTGTGGCGCCAAGAAATACGAGGCGTCCCTGTTTGCGCTTTCCTCGTATTGGCCTCCATATATGCATTGTTCATTGTTCATGTCCTGCAAACCTCACGCGACGCTCTGTCACAACCTCACTAAGTGTTCGACTCCCAGTTCGGCACAGGATCTCCTTGTTCGGGAACCAATCTGTGTAACTGACTCCCAAAATCCGTCGCATTCATTTTTGCTTAGCCACATTATGTCTTTTCTCAATTTTGACAGATGACTTCCATGTCTCACATGCATATTTTGCAGTTGGAATGATGATTGTCTTGAGAAGGTGTATTTTTGTCTCCAATGGCTTGGCTTGTCCAAATAGGCTGCAGCCTTTGGAAAATGCTCCCTGCTTTTCCTATTCGGCACGCTACATCATGGTACGCATCCCCATCATTTGTTATGATGCTACCAAGGTACGTAAACGTGTCCAGCTCTTCAAGCTTTCACTCGCCAAGTATGACGGAGGAACAATTTGCCTTATATCCCACTCGTACAATTTTAGTCTTAACCAGGCTTATGCGGAGGCCAATTTTGGGTGCCTTTCTATCTAGGTTCTCCGTCATTTCTTAAATGCATTTATTTGTAGCCCCGAGTAGTGCAACGTCCAAGTACGTCATTCGGATTTGTTTACGCCATGGAATACAAAAAGCAGTCTGATTTATTGCTCTCGGCATTATGTAGTCAATGGCTAGGAGGAAAACGAAGGGAGATAAGATGCACCCCTGTCTCACACCGGTCTCGATGCTAAAAACTGAGACTGACACTGCATTAACCCATAGCCTTTAAAACGTGTGCTTCAAAATTAAGTTATTTATAATTTATTTATAAAATTGAATTATTTCATTGGGCGTAGTGTAAACATGACAATCCACTGAGATACTCTTTCAACTTGAAGTTGCTTAGAGTGCTTAACATTATTTACATTTAACCAAGGCTATATCTCCTTGTGTACATTTTATATAAGATTTATGGCCCTTGTTTGGCGTTTCCTTACAAGAGGGCACGAGTTTATATTGGGACGCGACTGATGCATGATGGGTCAGAGAGAGAGAGGGGAAGAAGTTTTGTAATTAACCCTACTTGTGCTTTGTATGTTTATGTGTACTGTGAGAGTACGATGTTTGTAGATTAGGATATTTGTTAAGAGCATAGACATATATAAATATAGACTGAAAAAAAGGAAGTACTTCATGTAACTTGAAAACATGTATATCTATTGTATTCGGATTTCCGAATTATGAAAAATTAAAAAATTACATGATCTTCAGTCTTAGAGATTAAACAAAACTCATAGATATAAATAAAGTACACACAATTGCAATTCACAAATTTTCGTTTCATAAAATAGTCTTATTGGCCAGTCTATATTTATATATGTCTATAGTTAAGAGTTAAAGTTAAGCCCATACTCTATAAACCAAATAAATGTACACAAGACAGAAACTGATGACGTAATACAAGGTAAACTTGGAACACTGAGAGATCGCAATTTTCAGTTTTCTGAATTCGTGATAGATGCAAGTGAACATTTTGCTGTGTGCATTTTTTTAAACGTTACACCTTTCAGACCATGTGATCTAAGAGGCTAGATGGTGTAAAACTCGTCTGTTTCTATGGCGACGGTTAATGAGTGTCATGTGATCAGCGCAAAGGCCTTTACTTCCTCAATTTAAAAAATGTCAGATCCCTATTAGAGCTAGGTGGCCTCTGATTCACCTGCACCTATCCCTTAGACCATCTTTCTACATTCTTCTCAATTATTATTTCATACCAGCAATATACTTGAACTCTCACCCTGACTTGTGACGGCAGGTGCTGCTTTATATGAGTTTTATTTTCGTCGCGATGGCTGATTGGTGAAGCGCTTGGCTCCCGAACAGAGGGTTCCCGTGTTGGAATCATGAAATCTTTTAGGATCTTTAGTGCGCCTCCGAGTCCACCCAGCTCTAATGAGTGCCTGACATTAGATGGGGAAAAGTGAAGGCAGTTGGTCGTTGGGCTAGCCACATGACACCCTCATTAATCTTGGGCCACATACAGATTACCTTTATATCATCTGCCATATAGATCGCAAGGTTTGAAAGGGAACTTGGAAACGAGGGCTAGATAGGCCTACTGCATGGCAGCGCTCATCCAACTCCATGATTGACCAAAACCTAATTACAGGGTAAATTGGTTTCGAACATGTAATTGGACTCAGGGACGTATACATCAACAGACTACTCCCTGACAAATCGTTTATGACCGTGTCCAAACAAATCTTGTAGAATGTCATAGTCTATATCAATAGTCTTCAGTAGGAAGAGGGAATCTATAAGATCATTTACGGCCTTACTGTCATTGAAAGTAGCCCTTTCGGTGACCCCACTGATCATCCAATGCCGGTCTACAAGGCTTTGGCCTGAATATCCATAAAACCACTCTGTCCCTGGAGTATATATTTTTCTGCGTGATAAAGCCTCCGACCGAGATGACGTCTGGAGTATATATTTTTCTGCGTGATAAAGCCTCCGACCTAGATGACGTCTGGAGTATATATTTTTCTGCGTGATAAAGCCTCCGACCTAGATGACGTCTGGAGTATATATTTTTCTGCGTGATAAAGCCTCCGACCTATGTGACGTCTGGAGTTTTCAAATATATTATTATGAACTACTTAACAGGTTCAGGGCGCGGTGGCTGAGCGGTAAAGCGCTTGGCTTCCGTACTGGAGGTTCCGTGTTCGAATCCTGGTGAAGACTGGGATTTTCAATTCGGGATTTTCGGGCGCCCTTGAGTCCACCCAGCTCTAATGGGTACCTGACATTAGTTGGGGAAAATAAAAGGCGGTTGGTCGTTGGGCTGGCTACATGACACCCTCGTTAACTGTGGGCCACAAAATCAGATGACCTTTTCACCATCTGCTCTGTAGACCACAAGATCTGAAAGTGGAACTTTTAACTTAACAGGTCCCTCATTCTCAAGTGTTATAAGATAAGATAATTTTTATTGATCCAATCTAATGGAAATTCAGTTTGATTACAATTGACAACCTCAGCGTAACTACTGTACAAAAAAATATTGATGAAAAATTCGAAAAAACATTCACATACCAACACACATACACATTCACAACCAGCGTTTTATGATTTTGACTTCTATGTACTTCTCGGTGACGGCAGCTGACCTCAACACTCTGACCGAAAGTGGGACAAAAGAGTATTAAATCTTTCAGTTTTAGTCTTAATGGAAAGGTTTACTTTTTTAGTACCGGGTACTTTGGAATAATTTCAGAATCATGTAATAAAGTATTCCATTCGGACTGATTGCGAATATATTGTAATCTTTTTTTGAGATGTCGTATAGCCTCTAGGACTAAGTAAATGTAGAAATACAATACGTTACGTTAAGCAGTGCATGCTTGAGTTCAGTTGTAGATGCTTTATCAAACTTTACATAATTATTAAGACAAGTACGAATTTGATACCCTATCATGTGGCAGCGGCACGCAAGATGTGAGCCGATAGTTAGTTATGCCAGGGCAGATTTAGGCACCAAGTCAATCTTTGGTCCCCACCAATTTTAAAATATAAAAAAAAATCGTACTGATTAAATTTATTTTTATTATTTCTTTTATATAGCGCTACTTTCATGCTTATAGCATTCTCAGAGCGCTTTGGTCCAATCTCATTTGTGAACCAGTTGGGGGGGGAGAGGGTATCTAGGAGTTGGTTTTCCGTGCTGCCTTTAGGCGCTCAGTAAACACAACTCTGCCGGGTGTCGAACCTCGAGCCCCCTTCTAGGTAGCCAAGTTAAGTCCAAGCGCACTTAGCCTCTCGACCACGTTTCCCTATGTAACTAAAAGCAATATTTGAAATTTCAAAGACAAAATTTACACTAGTAATATTCATCTAAACGCTTTCTGGCACCGCTATATCTCAATATCGTGAGACTCCCTGAGAAAAAAAAATGTCTGGAGACAGATGTCAAGTCCTATTTGTGTGTCCTGCTCCACCTTCTATTACCATAATGTGTGACATCTGAAGATGTTATTCAAATTGTTTCTACAGTAAACACTTGGAGGTAAGAGATTACAAAACGAGGAGAAAGAAGACGTCATAGAGTCCCCACGTGAATATAATTATGTTTACGAAGGTCGTGGCTTGTGTTGTCATGGAGACCAGGAAGTGACATTGTTTATTATGTTTGTTGTGTAATAACTTTTCAATGTCACCTACACCTAGAATCTATTAATTCTGGAATTGTACTTTACAATTCCACATCAAGCGCAACTTTGTAATATGTCGAAAGTAATGACCGAATTAAACGATAAATTCATTACACATTCAACTAAAACTTAGTTTGATATCTGTCACATCTGAAGTCTAATCTGATAATAACAGTATTATATATAAATAATGTTTTTTTAAAAATGCGAAAAAGAGAATCTTGTATGGTGCCCCAAAGGTTCAACAGACTATATGTATAAGATATGAAAAAAAATATTTCATATGCAACTAGTACTTCTTGTAGTATCGCATTTGCATTTGAATTAATTACAGTGTTAATATATTTAAGCAATGCTATATTTCTTTGTGGTCGAAATGTCTTGCATATGTATGTCGGTAATTTAGTTTTTCTATAAGTTTGCTTTTTTTTTAATTACCCTATGTATTGCATTTAAATGTGTTATTTGTATTGTCAATTAGTCCACAACTCATATTTGCTATAAGTCTGCTAGTAACTATATGACATGTGGAATTATCTTCATAAAGTTCCTTAGAAAACGAATTGGATGCTAAATATAGATTTTGAAAAGGTCAGTTATTGTTTAGGACAAAAGACAAAATACATCAAAGGTGAAAGCTTATATCCTGTGTCATAATTCACATCAAAACATCACATCATCTTTGACATTTGACATTTTGATTGATTTCCGTTTCAATTCATTTGCCCTTTGACATTGATGACGGATGCATTGCGTGAGCGAACGTCAATCCACAGCTAGCTAATAATGGCTTCGAATCGTTACCTTCATAACATATACAGAGAATTTTTTTAAAAAATATTTTAGCTTATCGCCTCAGAACCAGAAAAAGAATAGCAGAGGGCTTCATATTTATTTAAAACTTCCCACCCTGGCACTAAATGTATATAGACTCTATTGTATTGCTTTTATTTTGAATTGGTTCATAGAGTTTGTCTTTCATACTATAACGTTTATATATATACTCAGTGCGCTAGCATCCACTCTCTTTTGTTAACTCAGTGCGCTAGGATCTCCTCTCTTTTGTTAACTCAGTGCTCTAGGAACTCCTCTCTTTTGTTAACTCAGTGCGCTAGGATCCCCTCTCTTTTGTTA
>JADKLZ010079391.1:632201-656342 GCA_021533235.1 Biomphalaria straminea
GTGCGCTAGGATCCCCTCTCTTTTGTTAACTCAGTGCGCTAGGATCCACTCTCTTCTGTTAACAAGTTGGAGGGGGGTATCTGGGAAAAGATTTCCATGTAGTCTTTAGGCGCTCAGTAAAAAGAAACTCTTCTCGACATGGATTCGAACTCTTTACCCCGGTTGATGGTCAGTCAACTCTAGCCTTAGCCAAGTTGTCTAGTCCACTCAGTCACATTTTCTTGTTCTATTCATCTATTCATTGAAAGTTCCTAGTGAGTGTTTTGAGTTTTAGATGATATTTATGATGGACCATTTCTAACAATAGAAGAAGACTAGACACATTTTTACAACTTCAATAGTGTACATATGAAGTATCCTGTAGAATTTGAAAACATATTAAATTTAAAACAGAGAGTATTCAACTTGTTTAACGTTATTAAACAGCAAGAATATAATATAGCATATTTTTATGAAGTATCATACACAACAACAGGATTCGTATCTATTTTTTTTCTTCTTTGGTTTAATATATATATATATATATATATTTGACAGTGCGTTTAGTTGTCAAGCTGAAGACAACGGATTTGAATTTGTCCGTAATAAGGGGAAGTTACAAACATGCTAAAGACGTTGATAGCTTAGTTTATCTCCCTTACATGCTTGACACCTGTAAGAGCGAGTAGGGCTAATGTGACAGGTTACCATAGAGACATTTAATAGTGATGAATTTAGAAACTGGTGTCCTTGTATTTACTTCAGAGGTGCTCCTGTTTATGGTTTAACATGAATCATCTACTTACCAGACAAATATGTAGGCATGTTCTTTCATTAATAATTTACTAAGCTCATTTACTTTTAGATACGATGACGAATTGTTAAACTCCTAACGACGAATGTGAGGCTAGCATTAATCCCTATTTTGTTTTGTATTGTTAGAGTATTGCTTAGGATTATCGATAGCTTGCAATGTTTCCTAGGCCTAGGCCCTAACCAAGTGTTTTAATGTTCAGTATGTTAGTGTCTAATGGGTACCTGACATTTGTTGGGTAAAAGTAAAGGCAGTTGGTCGTTGTGGTGGCCACATAACACCCTCGTTAACCGTGGCCACAGAATCAGATGACCTTTCCATCATCTGCCCTATAGACCACAAGGTCTAAAAGGGGAACTTTACTTTTTTTATGTTAATGTCTTAGATCTTAATCTACTATGTAATTCAGTATTTATAACTTGTTTTTTGAAGTCTAATGACATCTGCTTATTTACAAGATCTATGGACAAATGTCAGTGTTTTAAAAAGTAGTTCCTGTATAAATCTACATGTATTAAATTTTAGCCCAATGTGTCTCTTAAAAGCTTTCATCTTCTTTTTAACTCTCTGTGGTGTCGAGCTATTTTTGAAATTTCTGAACATCATTTTAAGTTGTTTTTTTCCTTTGTTTTGTTTTTTGGTTGAGCGTTCTATTACTATATGAATCTCCTTGGAATATAAAATCCTTAATATCTCGCTGTTATTCAATATATAATATTTTGTAACTTTACTTTAGTTTTATAACATAACAACTAAATTTGGCTTTAGTTTTTTTTTTCCTCCTGCTCCACCCCCCCCCCCTAAAAACTCTCTGTTTAAAACTAACAAATATTCCAAAACATATATTTGCTTTTAAGTATTTTATCACTCAAGCTGTTAATGGTTAATACTATGAAAAAAAAAGAGTGCATTTACTTACCCAGTGTGATTAGTAAAATATTTTGGTAAAATTTCAACATTTTTGATGATACGAGATTTCTACTTTGTGTGGTAGGGTTTGAGCTCAAAAAAAAATATTTTCTATGCAGACTTGAGAAGATGTTTAATCAGATATCGAAAAACGAAAAGTCCTTTGAATATTAAACTCTCTAACTTGACTTAACAAATGTTTAACAAGGAACCTTAAATTTGTCAACTTTAGTCCAAGTTAAAATTAAATTCTAAATTTTTGGGCCTAAAAAAAGTGAAACATGGTGTCTGCAACTTATTCGACTGCCCGTCTGTTTAAATGCAAAGTTCTCTTCCCTTGTAAAGCATTTTTTAAGGGATGGTTGGGCGGGGGTGGAGGGCTGTGACAGGAAAGGGGGACAACTAGACCACGAAATGACAGTTTATCAAGAGGGTGATGAGACAGAGGCACGATTCTTGCAGGTAACTGTCTCGTGTATTAGGTCTGCCCCTAAAACTTGTACACCATGTCCGCACACACGATTAATGCACGAGTTGTACAGTGGGACCACACGCTAGACGAATTTGAGAACTCTACCTAGACGAGCAATCAACTTTTTTTTTAAAACAAAATATGTAGGCATATTTAGACTATACAGAACAATGATATTGGTATAATGCACACATTGTTTGTTGTACAATTTTCCCGTACTGAAAACACTGGGGGATAATATCGTGCCTAATTTTTTTATGAATTAATTGTTTTGCTTTGAAATGTTAATGTTAATTTTTTTATGAATTAATTGTTTTGCTTTGAAATGTTAATGTTTCCTAAGCCTAAGCTCTATAATTAGAAGTTTTTTAAGCTATTAACTAATTGGTCACCACCGGATGTAATAGTTAGAATTTGATTAAAATGATAATGTTGTATTGTTTGATTCTATTTCCGTCAGGAAATATTTCACTTAGGAGAGAACAGTTCAGTCACAAAATTTTCATAGCTAAAAATAATAAAATTCAAACTTGAAGTAACTGTCCTCATATTGCACTAGGAAAGACATGTGTATTGCACTTTAATCTTTTAAGTTATACAAATTATAAGAATTTTAGTCTTTTGGACCGTTGGGGCACCATGCAAGATTCGACGACCGTCTTTATCCATTCCTCTCTGTCTTTTGCCTTAGTTAAAACCTCTTTCAATGGCAGGCCTTTCCATTCTTTTATGTTCTCCTCTATCGCTTTCTATGGCTTCTTCTTCTTCTTCTTGTTCCTGGTATTGTTCCCTGAAGGAATATCTTGTAATATGGCTACCTTGCGTTTTTTTAGGAAAGTTAGCAGGTCATCATGGGGTCCAATCGTTACCCTGTCTCTAATCTCTTGGTTTGTGATGCGGTCTTTGGATGTAAAACCGCTTCAAAGACATTCATTCAAGGACAGAGGAGTAACTAAAATGTTAAATGTTGGAATTCCAGATTATTCATCATTGATGCATGGGTACTGAATAGTATGAACTGCCTTCTAGTTCCGCCCTGTTTCAGAGTAACAAAACCTGTTGTCATGTCAACTTGCAGTAAACAACGTGATGGACAACTCGTGCTATTTTTGTCAGGACATTCGGTCATACTTAAATCTGGCCCTGGTCCACACTTTTCTCTATGAGAAACACCAGTCTTGTACATAATGCTAAGGTTGTTGGTTCATATACTGTAATTATACCTCAGTGATTCACAAACCTTTTTGTCTCGTAGACCTCTTGCCCCGTTTTCTGGTTGATGGTACATCCCCTGCTTAACTTATATTGCATTTTTGAAAAACTCACCTACTCTATATTAACACTTAATTCTAACTTCCCTCTGTAGTGAGTCGCAGAATGGAAAAGTAATTTACAGCTACATTATAATTCTAATTTAAATCAATTAAAACAACAAATAAAATATAGTACTGGAATCACCAAACACACTGGGAATGTGTTTATTAGCAGCTTTACCATCCGTTGCTACAGATATTATTTTTCTTATAGGAGTTTTTTTCTATGTTGTAGTTCTTCATACATCAAATATTGTTTTGACATGATTAGGAATTAGGATTTTTTTCAGGGATAAGGGGAAGGTTTTACTTAGTGACAAATGACATGATAGTCTTTAAAAAGGAGAAAAAAAAGTAAAGTTCCCCTTTCAGACCTTGTGATCTATAGAGCAGATGATGCAAAGGTCATCTGATTCTGTGGCCCACGGTTAACGAGGGTGTCATGTGGCCAGCACAACAACCAACCGCCTTTACTTTCCCCCAACTAATGTCAGGTACCCATTAGAGTTGGGTGGACTCCAAGGTGCCCGAAAATCCCAAATATAAAAACCCCAGTCTTCACCAGGATTCGAACCCGGGACGTCCAGAACGGAAGCCAACCGCTTTACCGCTCAGCCACCGCACCCTGTTTAAAAAGGAAGAACGTTCTAAGAAACTCTAGAATCAAGGCGCTTTCATATTTAGAGTAGGAATGAGAAGAATTAAATAGACGGCTAGTACTATAGGGCATCCAACAGTGTCCTCATTGAGTATTCAAAGTGTTTGTTGTTTCAACACTATTGTCGACTCCTTTTATCAATTGTTGGCCGTTCGTCGTGTTGCTGTTCCAGCATTAAGTTCGGCATTAGCTTCTTTTGAGTTTGCATATAGTTCAGGTACTCATCACCGCGGAAGCGAACAACAATAAAAATTTCTTTATCAATTGGCTCTAGGTATTATTGTGAAAGTCTTCGCAAAGAGTTTCTCTTGTATTTTTTTGATCTTTCGCGTCTGGCTTAAATATTCGAACGCACAACTGTTTTCATTATCAGGAGAAGGGGCGAGGGCGAACAAGGACTCATTAGCCATGGCTTGCAACCCACCTACCAGGTGGAAAACTGTATTTCAAAATTCTGTTGCCTTGCAGCTATACTCAAACATGGGAAAATCGTTTGTGCGTCAACCCTGAGGAAAAATAAGGAGCCGTTAACCCTTAGGCAGTTTGCAGCACACAGCGCTACTTCTTTTCATAGTTTGTATTATATGTCGTTTGCTAAAGTAAAAAAAAAGTAAAGTTTCCCTTTCAGACCATATGGTCTATATGGCAGATGATGTAAAGGTCATCTGTTTCTGATGCCTACGGTTAACGAGAGTGTCATGTAACCAGCACAACAACCAACTTCCTTTACTGTTCCCCAACTAATGTTTGGTACCATTACCATCCTTTACCAGGATTCGAACCTGAGACACCCAGTTCAGAAGCTAATCTTTTTACCACTCAGCCACCTCGCCTCCATGTCGTTTGCTAAGAATTACATAATGTGCCCTTGAACTGTATTGTTGCTTAAAGAAATTCGTTAAATATCAGATGTAGGTTTGTGTAAAACAGTTCTTTACACTACTTCAACGGTTGGTAAAATTTATGTTTTATCTTAAATTGTTTTCAATATTTGGCTATATGATGTTGAAGATTTTGTGGGTTCATTTTGAACTTTATCTTTGAGTGTTCGAAAGTTTTTCAAATCTTTTTCTTTTTATCAGGGTGGCATCGTTTCAAATGATCCTCCAGTGTAATTAGTTTATATCAACATAAAAAGACATTTAGGTCACCGCTTGTTTCACAAGGCAGGAATGAGTCCCATTTTAAACAATCAACTATGTACGATCTACATTTCTTTTTGTTAAATATTAGTTAATTGTAGACAAACTTAAGCTATTTCAATCAGTATTGTAATTAAATATAACAATTTTTCGTTTGATTAGCGGGGAAAATATTTAAAGGATTAACAAAGGTACAAACCCGATATTAGGATCTCAAAATGAAAGTTACGAACTGCTTTAATGAAATCCATGATCGTAGACCCATGTGGATATCTTATAGACCCTAAATTTAGTTTTTCACTTTTGTAGATCCCTTGTAAGTCTTCGTAGACACTTGGGGTTCTATATCAACCAATTTGGCGGGAAACACTGTTACAAATCAATCTCTCTCTCTCTCTCTCTCTATTTATCTATCTATCTATCTCTCTATCTATCTATCTCAGTCTTTCCCTTATTCATTCTTTTTCACCATTTCTTAACCTGATGCCTTTATATCAGGCATGTCGAACTCTGCGTTCGGGGGCCGCATGCGGCCCGCGACCACTTTCATGCGGCCGCTTAACCACCTAAAAATTATCAAAACAATGTTAAACATTTACGCTGGAAAATAAGAGATGACAAGCTACCTCAATTCGAAAATAGTATTTGTTAAACTGAACAACGAGAGTGAGTCTGCAGTGAAAGCAAGATACATTTTGTCAAACTTAATTGCAAGCTATTTCAAATCATTTAGTGAATGTTTTTTATGAAGGAGTGTGTCGTTAACGTCGAAGTAATTTGTCCAGAAAATGTGAAGCTTTCACAGAGATCGCGTTAACTAGGAACACTGTGGCAGATAGAATAAATAACATGTCAGTCAGATTGCATGAACAATTAAGGATTTTGAATTATTTTCATTGGCTCTCGATGAGTAAAATGATGTTACGGGTCTAGCACAGTAGGGTGTATTCATAAGGGCCTGTGACAGGAATTTTGAGATACATGAGGAACTACTTGAGCTCTGTTCTATACATAGCATCACAACAAGCGAGGGTGTTTTTGAGAAATAAGAGGAGGTGATATTGCAGTCAGTGGCCTAGCATTCATGGCGTGAAGAGGTTCAATGAACCCGGGCCCTCGACCATTAGGGACCCAATTTACATTTTTCTTATTTGGTGGAGGGGCCCACCAAGATATTCTTGAACCCGGGCCCACGGATGCCTTGCTACGCCACTGATTGCAGTACAATTTACCTTTGGTAAAGCTAGCTAGTCTATCAACGGATTGCACACCAACCATGAAATGAAATGGCTTTGATGCAAAGCTACTTATAAAAAACTACGATGCTAATTTTAAATTTGCTCATTTTCAGTGCATCATTTATTCAAGAAACAATTACTGTTCCAACATGTCATAAGACCGGTTTCACTCTCTCTCAATTTTATTGGTGTCCGTAGTTTAAATCATCGCCAATATTCAATGTTTCTGGATGACATTGGACACGAATTTGATTGTGTTCCCTACTACACAGAAGTCCGCTGGCTCTCATGTCAAAGTATTGAAGAGATTTTTTACACTACGCGAGGAAATTGTATTGTTTCTGAACATGAAAGGTGAACCTGTTGAGCATTTAAAAAATCTGACTAATTGGTTCGGGATTTGGCATTTGCAGTTGATCTCACTGGTCACATGTAAGACTTGAATTTGAAACTTCAAAGTAAAGACGAAATTGTCACAAGCAAAATTACGACTGTGGATAAACCAAATATAAAGAGAAAATCTTGTTCAAGTCTCAACGTGTCAGGAACTAAAAATATTAAATACGCTACAACATGTGGTAAATATGTCTTACACCTGGAATCGTTAGTAGATGCTTTCACTGACCTTTTTCGTGACTTCGTTCCGTACAAGCAAGAATTTTTGTTGTTTGTATCTACATTCTCATTTAATTCTCAAAAAGCTGATAGTAATGTGAAAATAGAGCTTATAGAATAGCAGTCAGTTTCTTTGTTGAAATCGAACCATATAGAATTGGCTGAATATTAGAATTTTACAGCTATTGATTTTACAGCTATTTCCCTGAACGGTACGTTGAATTGCGGAAATTTGCAGCCAGAATACTGTTTTAAGCACTGATCAGAAAGTCGACGGATCTCTGTGAACAGTTCTTTTCCATAATGAAAGCTACAAAAGCACCTCAACGTTCTCATCGAAATTTGTAATCAGTGATAAAGGTGTCTGTGGAAGACAAACTTCAATATTCATTAGTAAAATTCTAACTCATAAAAGATGTAAGCATCAGAACAAAGAAAATAATGCGTAACCATATTAATTTTAATTTACCAAATAGTACTACAAATTTAGCTAAATAAGGGACAGGTATGCCATTAATTATTGTATTCTATTGCATTGTAGGCCCTACCTAATTTACATAAAACTAGTAAGGTGTTTTGCAACTGGTTTTTGGCTGCGGCCCCTCAGGTCATAGTAAGTTATGATGCGGCCCGTACACCTTAATGAGTTTGACATGCCTGCTTTATATCATAGAACAGTAACGAACAGTTTCAGAATCAGCAAGGAGTTGCTAAGCAGAGTTTAAGTCTATAATCGATATAATGAAAACAAAAGAAACGTCATAAGGGTATCTTTCTAGAGCCTGATGAAACATCGCCCGACCTTCTGGATGGTTACATGACTATTTCCGACTTGACTGGCCTGAGTCCTTTCCCGAGACTAGTCGTGTCGCGTATGGCGACCGGACCTGGCCCGCGCCTTAGGGGGGAGGGGGGCGCTATAAAAAGAAGCTTTTGTAACCGTCAGTTCATTGTACAAATATTTGTAGCCCTTACCCATGCCCCAGGGCTCCGAGCACTGTTAAGACCTTGTCTGCTCTTACTTACAAACATAATTTAAAATTTAATGTATGAAAATATTGCCTAGATTCTCAGCAATTAGATTTCTTTCAGTTATAGCAAGAAGAAAAAATGTCCAAGTCATAGTCAGCAAATACAAATGTACGTGTACAAGTAAAAGACACCTCTTAAAGTTAATTAGAAAATGTATTTCTGTCATAATTAGCAATTAGAAATGTCTCATTCATAACGAACTAATAGAATTGGTCAAGTCATAAATAAAAAAAGGTCTACTCCTAATAAAGAAACATAAAAAAGCAAAAAGGCCAAGTAATAAAAAAGCAAAATGGCCAAGTCATTGCAAAGAAAAGGAATTGAACGTCATAGCAAACGAGTAAAAATGACCAATCATAACAAACAACTAGAAAAGGCCAAGTCATAAAGAACTATAGAAAACGCAAAAAAAAAAAAAAGAAAGTCATGACAAACAAACAAACAAACAAACAAACAAAAAGACTAAGTCAAAACAAACATCAATTCCACTTTTCTTTCAACAACAACAATCCATTTTTTTTTCTTCGCCTCCTCCCCCTCACAGTCACTGATCTATAAATAATAATTTGTTTTATTTCCCTAATGGCACGTACACTCAGGTTTCTTGTCCACATTGCTTATTCTACAACTTCCTCAAAGTCAAGTCACTCTTTTTTCGTTCAACCAAATGGCTAGTTCACTATTTCCTTGAGATGGTAGCCAACAATCATCCATCAATCTCTCAACCAGTAGGGAAATAATTCGGTCACTTTAAAATCGTGACTCGAAGACTTGACCAGTTGCTTGTCTCGTGTGTGAGGACTAGGCTTAGGTCCTACATGTGGGAACGTCTATACATGTGTGTGTGAGAGAGACAAATGTGTACATGTCTGTGTGTGTACATTAGCATTTAACCTGAACAAGACAGTCTGCACAAATACTTAGTTTAAAATACACAGCAGTGAGCATTTAGGATTCTGGCGATTGTTTAAAAATCAAAATATTTTTTTATTTAAAAATCTACTGACGTTCGTTTAACATAAAATAAAATGGACCTCATTTTATATAGACAACATGTAGCCACGGGATTCTATACATCTTCAATACAAATTATATATTCTATAAAGGCTGTCATCTAATATTTAATTTGGATTGTTTTATCATTATGACGTGCCTAATAGTGTTTATTTATGATTGGTGAATGAGTTGCATTCCTGCAAGTCAGCTGGTTACGTTTTTCCCAAGAGCGTTATGAGAAGAACGTTGTTAGTTGATGTTTTAATGAGAGAACGTTGTTAGTTGATGTTTTAATGAGAGAACCTTGTTTGTTGATGTTTCAATTAGTGAACGTTGTTAGTTGATGTTTTAATGAGATAACGTTGTTAGTCAATAGAAAGTGTCTTTTTCTTTACTAACGTAGATACTTTCTTGAAGAAGAAAAGGGAAAGAAAGAAAAGGCAAAGAAAGTTATACCCCTTTATGTTAATCATTCGTTTTCCTTATTAGTGTCACAGCTAGAGAATTAAAGTGCTCTTTCTACTCTGCATTCTGAAATGAGATTTTACCAAATCACTTTCGGTCAGAGTGTTACAAGATCATCTGTCGTCATCGAGAAGTATATTGTAACGAACTCTAGGTAGCTCTTTCTTTAGATAAACAGCTCGATATACTAAGGGGTATTGAAGTCTCGCTTGCAGACCTTTAACACTTATTACAAAGCTTACTCAACAACTGAGTAGAATATTAGTATTTATTTACAATTAATTATACAAACAATATAGGATACATATCAGCATTACTAGAATATCTAAAAGTGTCCGAATTAAATATTCCAGGGCGCCTAGGGCCCTAGACTACAGTCAATACTAATAAACTATGTAAGGGTGCGGAAGCATTAATAGATAAACATACTAAATGTGCCGAAATCAAATACTACAAAGGTTCTTAAACGATACATCAGTAAATTACTTAAGGGCTATCATGCATAATATTACCCCAAATATTCCAAATGCACCATGCAGAAGAATAAGATCGCTCAATACAACTGATAACAACACCAACACCCTACTCAGACCAGGTCAGCTCTCCAACTAACTAAACTGACCCTTAAAAACCTTATTGTTCCCCCTTGCAAAACCCCTTGCCAAAAACACTTCACCATTCACAACTAACAATATAATAAAACACTCACACAATCTCTCATCTTATACCTCCCCTGCTCTTGACATACATAGAAGTCTAATTCATAAAGCGCTTGTTCTGTGTGTCTATGTATTTCGCATGTGAATGTTGTTCGTATTAGCATAAAAATTATCTTTATTGATTTCAAGAAAGCTTTCGATCGAGTATGGCACGGGGCACTCTGGGCGACAATGGAAAAATATAACATTAATACAAACATAACCAAAGTTATCCAGAACCTTTTCAAGGATGCCACCAGTTCGGTGTACTTCAACAACAATATTGGGAATGGTTCAAAACCACAGTTGGAGTAAGACAAGGCCGCCTCCTTCACCAAAACTTTAATATCTTCCTTGAAAGGATAATGGAAGATGCTCTCGAAGGATTAGAAGGTAATGTAAGCATTGGAGGAAGAAGAATTACTAACTTGCGCTTCGCAGATGACATATTGATGGCCTAGCAGGGACAGAAGACGAACTAGCCGACCTAGTGATGCGCATTGACAAGACTTCAGCAGCATATGGCATGCAAATAAATGCAGAAAAAAAAACAAATTATGACCAATAGCCAACAGGGCTTTACAAGGGCCATCAGTATTGGAGATGAAAAGCTAACTAGCGTTAGCAGCTTCAAATACCTCGGAGCAATAGTCTCGGATGAGGGAACAAAACCCGAACTACTGGTCCGAATAGCACAGTCCACAGCAGCCCTTTCTAAACTTAAGTTAATATGGAAAGACAAAGGCTTTTCCCTCGGCACCAAAATCAGACTGATGCGCTACCTGGTCATGGCCACATTTCTATATGCTTGTGAGTCTTCAACGCTGACTGCAGAGCTAGAGATAAGGATCCTAGCAATGGAATTAAGATGCTACAGAAGTATCTTAGGCATCACATTTAAAGACCCCATCACAAACCAAGAGATTAGAGACAGGGTTACTGCAGGGATCGTACCCCATGATGACCTACTAACTACTGTGAAGAAACAAAAACTTAAAATGTATGGCCATATAACAAGATCTTCGGGACTCGCAAAGACCTTCCTCCAGGGAACAGTACTAGGAAAAAGAAGAAGAGGCAGACAGAGAAAGCGGTGGGAAGACTACATAAAAGAATGGGCGGGATTACCATTGAAAGAGCTTTTAAACAGGGCAAAGGATAGAGAGCCTTGCGTGGTGCCCCAACGGTCCACCAGACTATGGGATAGGTAGCAGGTATCTTATAGTGTTTGGTTAGCGCAAAAAGACAGTAGGGAAACCATCTTTCGACAAACGAGATTTGACCGGCAACGCTTCCTTCATAGTAAAACATATTCCTCCCTTGGAAGAGTTTGTTAGTTTTAGTCTTTAATTTTTGTATAATTTGAAATAGTCCATAATCTTCAGATTTGAAGACAATGTCTACTTTTGAAATACAGAACTGCAAAGGGGGAATGTCAGTTCTGACATTGATCAATCTTAAGTTGTAGTAATTGTAGTCCTTTTTTTTTTTTTTTTTAGTTTTTTTTTTTTTTTGTCAATATTAAAATAAATTCTCTTTATTTAGATTCTGTAACTAGCTGGAATTCCTTGTAAGGTTTTCAATTATTATAGCAATTTAACTATAGATTCGTTGTTTTTAAGTGCAATGAATGTTAAACATAGACTTTATTACTGGAATGTATTCACGGCAGTTTATTGTCTCACAAATTTCGAAAAAGTTTTAAAATGGTATTTTAAGTTTTCATTGACTCTCAGGTTTCTAATTATCTTTTAATCAGTAATTAATTTTGTTTTATATAGAAGAAGGAAGGAAAATCTTTCTCTTAAATTTTAAATATGTTTTTATTGTTTTTATCTGGTGATAATGTTCAAGAGGTAACATATTTTTCTATTTTTCTGAATGACATTTACAAAAAAAAATCTTTTAAATATGAATATCTATTTAAATTCTTTCAATACACACTTTAAGAGGAGTTAAGAAAATATTAAAAACAAACAATTAATAAACAAAATCAAACAATCATACGGTGCCAAGAGTTAACCTACTGTAATATTAAACTATCATTTGTAAATATTAAATACATTAAGACAAGCTTTTTGTTTTAAGCGTCTTTAAAGGAAACATCTTTTTTTCATGGTTTATTTGAAAATACAAATATCATATAACTAGTACAGTGCTTAGTCTCAAGTTTTAGTTGCTGAAGTCAGTGATTAAAACATAGGCCCCAGCGCTTCCAGGACATGTTGGGTTGTCATATGTAAATCTTTTGAAAACTGTTTCACCCCCCGATTCTAGAACATTCTCTTCCCACTGTCCCATTGAAATGTGCTTATGGTAACCATGCGGGTGTGACACTATCACAGCAAGTTTCTCTTGTGCGAAGATCTTATCATCATAGTAATGATCAAATGCTTTTTCCCAGGAACTTATGAAAGTGTCGACCATTTGTTCTAGCTGTGTAACTAAGGACATGTCACAAGATACACAGATCAGCTTACAAGTATCGCTTTTCAAGTCACTGGTGTCAACTTTGATGACTTCAAGATCCACCACATGACTAGTCTCGTTGTCGTAAAATAATGTGCAAGCTGTGTGCTTGGCCTCTATGTCGTGAAATACAACATGGGATGAAGTACTGATTCGAACTAGTCCCCAAGATTGTTTTGGACTTAAAGATTGCCGACAGAGTTTACAAGGACAGGCATTAATTCTACTTCCTGTGCACCTCGTCACATGCTCGATTCGTCCACTTCCAAATCGTACACAGTAACCTGGCATACTAAAAAAAGGGTTAGGACGTTGACCATCCAGCCAAAACTGCGGTCTTTGATTGCTGGCATTTTCAACAGCTATTCGTACAGTTAAACGGCTTAAATCTTTGATCAACTTATACATGTCATCACTCCTACAACTAGATGGCAGATGTCTTAAACCAAATTTGTTCAAAGGGATAAACTGTTTATGATTTGAGTGTTTCTTACAAGCTAAAAATGTGTTTTTAATTTCTTGAACTTGATTTGTTCCCAAAACCTGGACTTCTTGAGCGTCTGAAATAAATATGAGGAACTGATAAAATACAGAACAGTGATAGAATTCGGCTTTTATTATATTTTGTCATAAATAAAGCAGATTAAGAAACTATTAGATAGAGAACAATATTAATTTCAGTTTAAGTGTTACGTTGGTATCCTTTAGGCCTAGGCCATATGGGACGATGTTCCTTAATTCCTTGCCTATGTAGAATTATATTTATCACGTCTGACTCTAGAAATATATATTTATATATTATATTTCTTGCTTAACCATTTCACGATATAGTACCACATAAGCCTATGTTTCTTAAAATCACTGTAATATTGTTCCCTGACAATGAACCATCATATTGACCCATTCACAAGCAAAAAAATCACATTAAAAATATAGAAGGATAAAAAAAAAATTTTAGTTACTTTTACATTTTAAACTACAGTTTCCAGAAGAAATAAAAAGATGCAAAATAATAGTAGCTGCGATTCCAAAAGTAGGGGAGATAATGCGATTTTTGTATAATAATGTAGGAGAGACTAGATACGTGATTGTCGATATTGAGAAGAAGTTACAATATTGATAACTACAAGTATTCACTGCTCGAACTTATATAAGTATATATACATATACCATTATGTTGTACTTCTCTGTTATAAAAATTTTAACTACGCTTAGCCGGGACAACTAAGGATTTAAAGCTAGTCTTTAATTAGCTTGCATGACTCTATTAACACAGAGATATGGGCACAAGATAGTACATAACTATTATGCATGTTTGTGTGTATGTCCCGAGGTGATTATATTATTGTTAGTAAGTTTTGTTAAAAAATGTGCTGTACTGACATTTGAATTTGATCTATAACTCCAATAAAAATAACTTCACAAATTAATCTACAATATAGAACTACAATGAATATAATTGTTAATCCAAATCAATACTATAAATAATAGTCTAACGAACCATTTTATCCCGTCCTTACTAGAATATGCCCCTTTTCTTATCGAGAATTCACATGTCAAGAGTCGAGGCGAAACTTCTTGGCTTAGGAATTATGGAGAATTCGCGTTCTTTCAATCACCGGAATTCTTTCTGGATCCCATAATCTCGCAAGCACTTATCCATCTTATTATGAATCGTGTTGCCTGAATCAGCCAGGACAACCAATGACTTGCCTTAATTTCGGTCATTGATTAACATGCATGACTAGATTGACCTAGGGACACCCTAGCCAGGACAACCAATGACTTGCCTTAATTTCGGTCATTGATTAACATGCATGACTAGATTGACCTAGGGACACCCGAGGGCGTAGGCCCCTAATCATTTTCTTTTTCAAGTATTATAGAAGAAGATAAGAAGAATACAAAACAATAATACTCAGATTTTATTGAATTCACGGGCAAAAGTATGTTTTGTTGTAGTTTTCTGTGGGTTTTTTTTTTTTTTTTGGGGGGGGTAGCGTTATAAAGCGTTGTCACTCTGACTTCCTCTAATTCTTCTGCCAACTTTGTGGCTAGCTCAGAAATCTAGTTTCCCCCGCTCCAAGCGGCTTTACCTTCTGTATCGATCAGCTCAGGAACAGGCAGAAGATTTCCAACAACCATTGTAACTAGTATCAGCGTAAACGATAGCTAACTATAAACAATGAATCCTTATCTATCGTTTATCTAATTCTACATCTGCATCTTAATACACCGCTGCCACCATGTTGAATATTATCTTAATTCAGAGTCAAGCAATAAATTAGCAACTCGATAAGACCGTCAAAGCGGAAGTATTGAATGGCTGCATCTTGCACCTATCTCCACAGTAGACAGAATTATCCAATGTACAGTGGTTTTGTTTCGCTTAGGTTAAGAGGTCATAACAATGCTCTCTCAATTTCATGTATGCGATGTCCTTGCGAATGCCGGTATAGAGGGACTTCTTATGGTCCGACAACTACGTATGGGAGACGAACGTATGCCAAAGGCAGTCTTTTTTCGTTCAGCTAAAAGGTGGTCGACGTAACAGAGGCGCCCCACGGAAACGCTTCAAAGACCAGCTTAGGTGTCAACTTTCCTTGGCTGAGATAGAAGAGAGCGCCTGACTGCAAGCGGCGTCGGAACGAGACAGCTGGAGGTCACACACGAAGGCCGCGGGATACACATTTGAGACGAAAAGAAAATCTGCTGCCGAGGACTAACGCAGACAACGAAAAGAAAATCTAAATATCCCACCTGCAGACAATGATCATGCTTGTCCTGGATGTGGCAAAATATGTAGGTCACGGCTGGGGCTGCGCAGCCACGGGAAATACTGTATTCCACACTAATCTTCGGACTCGAAGACAAGCCGTATTATATATTTATATGATTGGTGTGTGTGTATACAGTATACAGATATATGTGAAACGTGGCATGAAGATCTTCAAAATCGACACTAGCAGCTGCGAAAAAAGTCGCACTGGATTTACATAAAGAGTGAGCATAAACGAAGGGTTTCAGGTTGTAGATGCCATATACAACAGTAGTAGAAAGTGGGGTGACCGTAGCTGTTCATCTATAATTTGCCTCTTTAGTCACACAGAACAGCAAAGCGAAAAGATCATCTCTCGAGATGTCAAATGCCATAGGATATAGATCTATAAAAGGATATAAATGCAGATGAAATGTATTTGTATTTTAATCATTTATCAATGTGCGCTATGGCGTATGCTTTCATTTTAACATCTACCTCGATTCATGTATTTTCTCATCTATATTGTTCTCTTCCCTGCCCAAGGTCAGTCGCATATACATTATCTCACCTTGTCCAATTTAAAAATTATTTATATTTCCAATGATTGTATATACTCGGTGCGGAGACATATGATCAGACGATCTTATCTTATAAAATACAGAAGTTACTTCAAAAAGTTCCTACGTGCCATGCCTTTAGTGATGCATATTAACCAATGACTTAAATTCTGCCAAGTCACTGGTTTTCCTGCCAGGCTCTGGCAACCCATTCCATGCTCTAATGAAATAGGGAAGAAAGGGCATTTGTACCAATTTGTCCTAACATATGTAACGAGAAATGTGCCTTTATCTTTGTGTCTTTCTGGGTATTTTATTTGATCTTGTTTTTGTATGCCACACGAGGTCAACAGATTGAGGATGCAACTGCAGGCTTTGAACCATTGTATGTTCAGCCTGGCTTTTTATTTAAAGCTTGGCTTTTCAACTACAGCAGACTTTGCCCAACCTGTATGATCAATTGAAGCCCAGAACCTTACGATAGCAAATGACTTCCCAGGACGTCCAGCATTTGAATTTCAAGTTGGTTTACGCTGAAGGGAACTGGACTGACAACGCAGCGGAACCATCCAGCATCTATACTGTCATGATCTGGAAAACAACTGGATCACATGAAATTTTTCCATCCAGCAGTTCCCCCCTCTCCGCAGGATTATCCAATACATTTTGGGATCTGTAGCGTCGCAGGCTCTGCCAGGCTGTATCACAGTGTGCAGGAATCTGCCTAAGGGTCATCAGCTCCTTATTTTTCCTTAGTGTTGTCTCCCTAAGCCATAAACGTCTTAATACTATACTATTTAAACATGATTTATTAATATTTATTGCATATGTTTAAATGTAAGATAGTTAAACTTAGGGGAACTATGGAAGTGCTTAAAGCTCGCTATTAATAAATGTAAATTAAGAATGGAACATTTAAAAACTGAAACAGACACAAAATAAAGCAGAGAGATTCACAACAAAAGAATATTCACATTTGACTAGAGTAACACCTTTAGTTAAATCGCTAAATTTTAAATATATATATTTATATATATATCAATGTATCAAACCAGCAGCTATCAGTTACTGTTAATTGTTTTGTGCTTTTATATTATATATATATATATTTTTTGGCTTTTGCAATAGCTATTTTTCCACTTAAGTGTCACCCCCGGGTGAGTGTTACCCAGTGCGGCACGCATCACCCTCTCAGAGACGTTTGTTGTTTTATATACATATATGTTTTTTTTTTCCATAGGTACGTCTCAAGATGAGTTCGACCTTAATGAATACAAAAAAGATTGCAAGAGGAAAAACCACCATGAAAATTTCATTCTTTTTAATGACTTTCAGCTACATAATATTCCTCCGCGCTTCCAAACGCCTTACTTGCATTGTCTGATTCGGCAACTTGGTTTATTGACAGTCAAAATAAAAGTAAAACGTCTCTTTCGGACAAGCCAGGGATCTGACTCCAATTGGAATGCTGTCAATGGATTGTATCAAGAAAATAATGGCAGTGGACGAATTATTTTTATCTGTGATAGTCTTAACCGTTGTAAATACTGTCGAGCGTCTCCTGGAACAGAATCTAAACATTTGATCGTTGCGACATCCCATCATTTAGTTTCTAACGAAACTGAAGCCAATGAAACAGAATGTTGGATTCACTTCGATGGACCAGGGATACAAAGTAAAACATTATTCGAATGTCAGTTGTTAGAATGTGATAATGAGAAAGATACGTGTAGATTATCTTTCAAATTGTGTGAAAATCAGCTTACTGAAACCTTACAGACAGCATTACGACTGTTAAAAACTTTATCAGTTAAGCTCCACAAGAAATATTCCAAAGTGAAAGATGAAGATAGATTGTGTATAATAGTGGCTCACCCTCATGGCTGCTATAAATATGTTGCGTTTGGAACCTGGCAAAAAGACAGAGGTAATTTTATGTATGACACAAGTACGTGCCCTGCTTCCAGTGGTGGATCTGTGTTTCTTCTCGGAGTTAATAGCAACGACTTGGTTCATATGGGAGTTTGTGGCACTGGGCATGGCTGTACTAACATTATTGAAGAACAAGAAATGGAGAGTCTTATTGTGACAGAAAGGACACCTAATTAAAATAAATGATCAAGAATTAGTTTTAAAAAAGCATTTTATTTATGTTTCATCATTTAATTAGTCAAAATTCTATACTTTTGTAGAATAAATAATAAAATCAGAAAATAAATTTTTTACTGTCATTTAGATCTTTTAAGAGCTACATTTAGATCTTATCAAAGCTACATGCTAAGTGCAATGTTTAAGATACTTTACAATCTTAATCTTATAAATTACAGACGTTCAATCATTAAAAAAAGATCTAGTACAGCTTTTTTAAAACGAATCTCTCTTCCAACAGAAAGACACAAAGATAAAGACACATTCCTAGTTACATATGCTAGGGCATATTTTTGTACAAATGCTCAATCTTCTCTAGTGCATGGAATGGGTTGCCTGAGACAGCCAGGAAAACCAATGATTTGGCATAATGTAAGTCCTTGGTTAATATACATGCATAGATGCAAGACGCGTAGTACGAAATCATCTTCTTTTTTTGAAGTAACGTCTGTATTATATAAGATAATATTTCTATTTGCTTTCACGGTGTTTGTCTTGTATTTGGCTTATCTCTATCTGTAGTATCCTCGTAATGATAAAATTCTATGTTTCGTCTGTCTTGTTCAGGGGCGGACTGGCTATATGGGCATTCGGGCAAATGCCCGGTGGGCCGGTACCCAAGTGGGCCGGTAGGGCCACCGAAAGGACCGCGTGAATGCCAGTAAATTTTCTCAAGATTCGTATTATTCTCTTAAAAGACAACACTTTTGAGCGTCATGATTAAATACATATACATTTTACACTTTTCAAGTCTAATATTAATCTAAAGCATTGTCGTAAATTCCCTTCTTCATCCGTCTATGGCAGGACTCTTAACCTGCGGGTCGCGACCCCCTTGGGGATCGATTGACCATTTTCCAGGGGTCATCTAAGACCATACAAATATGGATTGTTTTGTAAATTCTTCTGTTGCTGTATGTGTGTGGGGTGGTCTCGGCAGAGTGGTTGATTGTAAAAAGAGGTCGCCGAACTTAAAAGGGTGAGAACCGTTGGTCTACGGTGCTTCTAGTAGACCTCACTAAACAAGAAAATTAAGCCTTTATTTCTTATAGAGATCGACGTTAGTGGGAATCTTTATAAGGATCAACAACAACCTTCCAAGTCCTTTAGAGGACATGTCCAGTCACATACGAATTCTTTTTTTTTTATGGAGTTGGCCCGCTACGAAATCCTTCACAAATCACAATGATTATCATGAACAGTGTTGAAATGTGTTGTTAGGAATCAAAATGCAAAAGGGAAACGAAGGAGCAGACAATATTGTCAATAAGTAACGACTATTGCTGAATTGCTGTGCAAAACAATATTATAAACAGAGATTATGTTATCACACAAATTATGAGGCGGCTCCAATCGAATTCACCAATGAACCAGGAGTAGTCAAGCCATAGTCTTGTTTTGATCGTTTAAAGTAATACAATTTTTAAAATCATTTGACGTTATTTTTCACATAAAAACAAACAGGACGACACTTTCATAAGGCTCTCCAAACTCTTCTGGGATAAGTAGAGTATCGTTCACTGATCAACTAAGAACTCTAATGAGTGCCTGACATTAGTTAGGGAAAAGCACAAGTTTCAGAAGAAAGCCACAAAGATGTTTCAACTAAAATATATGTGGAGTGCTGCGGGCAATCTTCAAAAAATAGTTCTACATATGGAACAAATGATCAGAAAGATACTAGTACACCCGAGGCTAAACGTTTAAGTCCAACTGAGCTAAATATCCTAGAAACGAATGGGATAAGTAGAGTATCGTTAACTGATCAACTAAGAACTCTAATGAGTGCCTGACATTAGTTGGGGAAAAGCAGTTGCTCGTTGTACTGACAACATTACACCCTCGTAAACCGTAGGCGACAGAAACAGATGACCTTTACATCATCTGTCATATAGACCGCAAGATCTGAAAGGGTAACTTTACTTTCTTTATTACTGGGTAATTGTGTACTATGCGATTTGCATCAGATTCACTTCTAAATGTTTACATAATAAATAAATCTGCACCCCCTAAGCAGTAAGAAGATAATCTATATCTTATAAATTTATAGATCTAGTTCAAATTGTTTAATACATTTAAATGTAGATCTACGTCTTGCCTCTATTTAATCTAATTTAGATTGTTGCCATTCACCAACTTTATCATGACAGCATTTACGAATGAATAGGCTTAACGCCATAGAAAACATTAATGCCAAGACAACAAAGTTATTGACTTAGGTCGAAATACAAAGAAACTTTGCTAGAAAATGAGATGATCTTGACAGCAATTGTTTTACTGAACGTAAGGATATTAAAAACAAGTGGACATGTTATGTTGTGTATGTGTGTTGCAAGCTTTAAAATGCAATCAAACTAGGTTTCCAAGTTATCGAGAAAGCTTTTTTCTGTTTATTTGCCAATGGCTAACGAGCAGGGTGTCATGTGGCCATCACAATGGCCAACAGCCTTTACTTTCTCAACTAAAGACAGGTACCCGTTAAAGTTAGGTCGACCTAAGGAATCCCTAAAAATCCCCAAATCCTAGTAGTAACTGAGATTCGAACCCAAGACCCCAGGTTTGGAAGCGCTTAACAACTCAGCCACCGCGCCCCCACGTGACCTTGTGAGATGGACAGTGAAAATAATGGAGGATGAAGAGTTGTATTTGTAAATTGAAGTTCAGATGTCTTAGAAAATTTCGAGGAGTGAAAGTGAATCCTAAGCACCGTATTCGTTAATGGGGGGATGTTCAGATGTCTTGAATGTAAATGCTAATGTATATGGTAGCAAGAACTTTTCACAATAAGAGATTCCCCATTCCAAGTGTTATATTTTATTCATTTAGTAACAGCATTTGTTCAAAATCATCTAATAAATTATTCATATACTAACTACTTTCGATACATTATTAAGATTTACACAATGATTTTGAGGTCAGGCATGATTGGACGCTCATCATGTGGCATACAATTTGTGGGCCGGATTGTATAAAAATGCCTGGGCCGGTTTTGTCTCCCAGTCCGCCCCTGGTCTTGTTGCTAGTATGAAATCTTACAGCTCTTAACAACAGTCTTATTTTATTTTATAAATTGCAGACTTTCTGTCTTTAATCTTACTGACGATAATTAAGTTCTACATTTATCTATGAATTAATCTAGTTCATTCTGGTTAATTAGAAACTTAAAGTCTGCTAAGTTAATCAGGAAAATCGTTCAAAACTCTAATAATTCCGAAGATTAAGAATGCGTGCAGTATTTCACATGACCACGTAATCCTAGTTGCGACCTGTATATTTACTCGCAGTTCGTCTAGACACAAAGGAATAATGAGCACTTCTAAAAATTGGTCCTAGCATATGGCATAAGGAATATGCCTTTATCTTTGTCTTTCTGTGTGTTTTATTAGGTTATGTGTTTGTATGTGTTTCTATTTTTTCCACTGAGAAACCTCCATTATTATGATCTAGATCAGTGATGCCCAAACTACGGCCCGCGGGCCACATCCGGCCCGCGACGTGGTTTCATCCGGCCCGCCTAACATCGGAACAAATTGTACAAAATAAAAAGGGTGAAAAATGTATTTTCCCCTATTTTAGAGATTAATTAATTTCATTGGAATCTAATATTCATATTATTTTTCTAAAGAACACAACGTTTATTATCTGGCGACAAATGAGTTTGTGATAAGGGCAAACTACAGAGCTGCTCTGCATCAGAGTTTAGAAATGAAATCTCAAAAAAGTGCTTGCTAGCAGTGAGGAAAGAAATTAAATGCTAAAAAAAAGTAATTTAAACCGTCAGTCTTTTTCGCACGATGATTGCAAAACAAGCTGAAGATATGGTAGCCTACAAATCGCCATTCAAAACTAAATGATACAACGCTTGTTCCGACAGAAAAGCAGATTTTGATTTTTTTTAACTGACTCTGAGTAGTGCGCCGACAGATCTGCCAACTCAAACTGATTGACATACAAAGCCAGACACCCCTTCTTGAGAAATTTTGAGTGATGCAGTGAGTTGTTTTCTATGTTGCGTTGCCTACTAGAGCCACGGGTTTTTAATAAGCTATCTCAAATAGTTTATTTAAATTTCATTTTCATCGATGTGGCCCGCGACATGAGTGTCGGAAATTAAAATGGCCCGCAGACCGTACAAGGTTGGGCATCACTGATCTAGATGCATTCTTTACCCCATTAACCATTACATCAATGCCATTCTTCTTGTGAGGCGCGGTGGCTGAGCGAGCCCTTGGCTTCCGAACCGGGGTCCAGGTTTTGTATCCTGGTGAAGAATGGGAATTTTAATTTCTGAATCTCTGGGTTCCTTTGAGTCAACCCAGCTCTAATGGTATCATTCATTAGTTGAAGAAAAGTAAAGACGGTTGGTCGTTGTGCTAGCCACATGACACCCTCTTAAACGTGGGGCCATATAAACAGATCATCTGACCTTTTTTACTTTGCAAGCAGCATGAAAACCTATCTTACATGATGCTCTGTACTTACATCGCTGTCAAATTAATTATGTATTTTGTTTCTTATCCAGAATTGACGTAAACATTTTAAAGTTTTGTTTGCAGTTTAAAACAAAATGACGCCAATGCCAAAAGGAAGTCCCGTGGCGGCTCTTCTAGCTAAATTCAACATTTATTTTATAAACACATTTTAGAAAAACAAAAAATTCTTTGTAAACATAAACTCACACTGCATATTAAAGAGATCTCCACATCAGTATGTTGTAAATATATTTTACATAGGTCTGCTTCTTATTCTAAGCCAGATCCAGGGTAAATCTATTATCTATCTAGTATCTATATATAATATATTTCTATTAAATACTATGCCTAAAGATTGATTCTAGGATTAGGTTCTGGATCTAGATCTAGATCTAGTTCTACCGATTCAAAACTACCATGTAGATTTACCTTGCTAAGTAAAAGCTTTCACTAAACCGAGCCATCACTACTAATGACTAATGTGTTCGAAAAGCAGAAAAAAAAAAAAAAAAACTCTTGAATTAATGAATATAGTTTAGTACCGTGATGTCCAAAATACGACCGGCGGACCAGATCCGGTCCGCTGATACCTCGGCACAAATTGTAGAAAATGGTGACATGCTAGCAATTATAGAAGAATTGTGTGCTGAAAAGAAGATTGCTGTAAACGCGGTCAACCTTTCTTATGGCAATTGCAAGGCGGTGGAAAGATATGGATCAATTAAATATATCCATTCAAAACAGATTTTGAATTGTTTATCTAGGTTACTGCTGCTGGCGAGTCAACCGGCACATTTGATACGGTTCAAAATCTTTATTTTTTTCGCGGTACAAACAGTAGTTTCAAATCAGAGAAGTTAGAAGCATGTAGACAGAGAAAGAGATGGGAGGACTACATAAAAGAATGGACGGGCCTACCATTGAAAGGGGTTTTAAGGCAAAAGGCAGATAGGAATGGAGAAAGACGGTCGACAAGTCGTGAATGGTGCCCCAACGGTCCAACAGACTAAGCGATAGGTAAGTAAAGGAGCATGCATGGAACCACTACTGGCGAAGTCATGTGAAAGAAGTTTCGACCATCACAGAGGATCTTTCTCTACCTCGGAAGAAATTAGTGGGAGTGACTACAAATAGTGACACAAGTATTCGAAACGTTATTCGAAAAATTGTGAGAGTCGAACTGAACCGAGCCTCTGTGGCTTCATTGAGTTCACGAAAAAAATGTAATTGGCAAGATGTTCAGTCTGGATCATACACTGGCGGATCCAGAACTTTGGAGTGGGGGGGGCGATTTTTTTCCAAACCCTAACCCTAACGCCCAGTAAACCCTAACCCTATGCATAAACGTGTGTAAAGCATATATATATATATATATATATATATATATATATATATATATATAT
>JADKLZ010079391.1:656742-669815 GCA_021533235.1 Biomphalaria straminea
TTTTTAACCTTCGAGGAAAAAAAAGAAAACAAAAAACAGTCATGTTGAGGCAAGCTGAGGGACTGAGGGAGGGCTGTAAGCTTTGCCAGTGTGATTCGGGGCGAAGCCCCGACTCTAGAAGCGTTTTCTTGCGTATTTTTCACTGCAGAAAGGCATTCTCATGATATCTATAGCTCAATATCCATCAGTAGATTTCGGGGCGAAGCCCCGACGCCAAAAACGTTTTTTTCATTCATCACTGCAGAAACGCATTCTCCTGACATCTACAGCTCATTATCCATCAGTAGATTTCGGGGCGAAGCCCCGACGCCAAAAGCGTTTTTTGCATTTGTCAGTGCAGAAAGGCATTATCCTGACATCTAAAGCTAATTATTTATCAGTAGATTTCGGGGCGAAGCCCCGAGGCCAAAGCTTTTTTTTGCAAACTTCACTGCGTAAACGCATTTTTCTGACAACTACAACTCATTATTTATCAATGGGGTTCGGGGCTTAGCCCCGACGCCAAAAGCGTTTTCTTACATTCGTCACTGAAAAAAACGCATTCTCCTGACATATACAGCTCATTATTCATCAGTAGATTCGGGGCGAAGCCCCGACGCTGGAAGCGTTTTCTTGCCTTTTTTTCACTGCAGAAACGCATTCTCCTGACATCTACAGCTCATTATCCACCAGTAGATTTCGGGGCGAAGCCCCGACGCCAAAAGCGTTTTTTGCATTTGTCAGTGCATTCGTCACTGAAAAAAACGCATTCTCCTGACATATACAGCTCATTATTCATCAGTAGATTCGGGGCGAAGCCCCGACGCTGGAAGCGTTTTCTTGCATTTTTTTCACTGCAGAAACGCATTCTCCTGACATCTACAGCTCATTATCCATCAGTAGATTTCGGGGCGAAGCCCCGACGCCAAAAGCGTTTTTTGCATTTGTCAGTGCAGAAAGGCATTAGCCTGACGTCTAAAGCTAATTATATATCAGTAGATTTCGGGGCAAAGCCCCGAGGATAAAGCCTTTTTTACAAACTTCCCGACCTCACCATATCGGCCATCATACTAAAAGGGGGGGGAGCGAAATAATCTAAGAATATGTAGAAATATAAATAATTAGTATATATTATTAACACAAGTAATAAGTTCGTATACCAATTGTGTGAATTGTAAATTAAAATTAGTCCGCCCCCCACAGGAAATTGGACCGCCCCTCCCCAACTCGAAAGCTTACGGGGGGGGCGGAATTGATGTCATCGCCCCCTCCCGACCCCACCATATCGGCCAACATACTAGAGGGGGGGGGCGAAATATAAATAATCAGTATATATTATTAACACAAGTAATAAGTTCGTTTATCAATTGTGTGAATTGTAAACTAAAATTCGTCCGCCCCCCCCCCATCTGAAATTTGACCGCCCCCCCCCACTCGAAAGCTTGGGGGGTGCGAAATTGATGCCACCGCCCCCTCCCGACCCCACCATATCGGACAACATACTAGAGGGGGGGGGCGAAATCATCTAAAAATATGTAGAAATATAAAATAATTAGTATATATTATTCACATAAGTAACAAATTCATATACCAATAGTGTGAATTCTATACTAAAATTCGTCCGCCCCCCCCTTCGGGGGGGGGGGGTCGGCCGAGTGGGGGGGGCGATCGCCCCTACCGCCCCCCCCCTGGATCCGCCAGTGGGATCATATGATGGTGATCGTGTTCAGATGGAACAGAGTTTGTCGTTTCGAAAATATACGGCTAATGTGTAATGATCACAATAATTGCAAATGCTTTTTTTTGTGAGGACGTAATCGGCTCATGGAGAAGTAATTAGAGTTCTAGATTCAGTCCTCCGACGTGGTGACTCATATAAGCAGTCGTAGTTGGTTTATGATAAACTTCCCATGAATTAATGTAGGTACTAGATTAACGAGTTTCTAATAAAAATGGTTGTCTATTTCATTTCTTTTAAATCTTGTGGCCCGCGACGTGAGTGTCAGAAATTAAAATGGCCGCAGGTCGTATACGGTTGAGCATCACTGGATTAGTATATGTATAGAATAGAAGTATAAGCCTCTTTTTTTGACCAGGTATTCGTATGAAATTAAATTGTACTCTTACTAGAATTACAGAGAATCTAGTTCCGATCGCGAATCTATAAATCCCGTAAAGTAGTTCAGCTGATTCATATTTTTGAAGATAAAGCAAATAATCTATTAGGCTTAAAATTATTTGTTCAATAAAAAAAATGCATGCATTCAAAAATCTTTTATTTACAAATGTTGATCAATATGTTTTAGTTATAAATTACTGCGTAGCCGCAAGAGATAACAAGTAGGGTTCGATATAGAACCAGTGGCGTTGAAGGTTTTATTATACTTACATAATCATTTCTAAGTTTTAAGAAGACATACACTACAGATATGCGTGTCTTGACATTGCAACTATACTTGTAAAAATATCCTCATCTCATACATACGGGATGGCTTTTTTTGTCACATATAATAATGTATACAGCACTATTGGCTGACTAAGTGACTTGCGCTGAAAAATTGATTAAAATAAAGAAAATTCGAGCAACATGTCGACCTCACTCTCGCCCTAAAGGCCTAAAGCCATTTCCGGTAGCAAGATTGTGTCAAAGAAGTCTAGGGTGTAGTAGACCACTTTATGTCTTGTCCTGTTTTGAAGTCCTCCTCGGCGCTGTGCTGGTGATTATTCAATCTGTCCGTTTAGTCTTGCTAGGGTGATTTTTCGCACTTGGCGCTAAATGCAGACTTCACATGCTAGGTTTTTCAAAACCACACAACTAACTGAGTGTCGTGGACGTCAGATAGCCCTACCCTCACCTGTTTTAGCCGGCCAGTCAAAGCCGTTTCCGGGGGGGGGGGCTTGGTGTGTGTAAATAATAGCACTGTTAACAAATAAGATGTAGACTCAAGGTCCTGTGTAATATTTATTACATTCAAGAAAAACATTAAAACCTAATTGTTTAAAACGTATTTAAAAGAATGAGGTTGTCTGAGATCAATTGGGAACGAGTTTCAAACCTTTTGTCCAAGTAGGCTTACTAAAATGGCCCACAATCCCTAAGTATTGAGGGAATACACGTCACACCTAGCGGGCATGGTGGCTGAATGGTTAAGCGCTTGGCTTCTGAACCAGAGTTCCTGGGTTTGAATATCGGTGAAGACTTTTGAATTTTGATATTTTTAGTCCTGAGTCCAACCAACTCTTATGACACCCTGCTCGCTAACCATTGGCCTTTGAAACAGATAGCCTTAAGATCATCTTCTTCAAGGATCACAAGGTCTGAAAGGGGAATCTTACTAGATGCACTGATGACATACTGTGACCTCCTTGTTATTGATTATTACTCACATAGGGAGCCGATGTAGGAACAGTGCTATTCAAAATTCATTGGAGCTAAACGACGTTTACATCAAGTAGGCTACAATCGCCAGCTCATCATTGCAGTAGTAAGGCTACATGAGGGGGGGGGGCACCATCATATCTTAGAAACCAAGTCCCCCGGTACCTGGTTACGACATTGATCCTAACAACAATCCGAGGCACGTACAAACCTTATAGAAAATCATTAGTTTAAAATAGTACGATTCATCAATTAGGGGCTAAGGTTAAATAGAACTTTAATATTTAAAAAAAAAATAATTTTATTGTTTATTAACTTTATTTGCTTTGAACTCAAATATGGCTATGAAGACTTCCCTTTGCTTCCCAGTTAGTCCCGATAATATACATTTAGCTGTAAATAATGTTGCTTAATTAATGCGATGCGTTTGTTACGTTCAAGAGGTATGAAGATTAGGTGGAATTCTTATCAACTCTGACTTCAATGTTTGTCTAAAGCACACCCTAACCCTCCTTTTTGTTTAACAATACAGTCAAGTCTAAATATGGCAGAATTTAAGTCATTATGTAATATGACTAGATGCATAACTCGTTTGACGTAATCATCTTTTTTTGAAGTAACGTCTGTATTTTATAAGAAGAAGAAGGTTGAGATGTAGTTTTATTTAACAAGACAATATCTTCGATTCCGAAGATTAGAATAAGTGCAATATTTCTAATAATCATGCAAACCATTTGCGACCTACATATCTAGCCAGATCTAACGCGGACAAAGCCGTTGTCCACTTAAATTGTCTTTACGTCGTCAGCGCCTGACTTTGGCAAGGGCCCTTCTTTAAGTATCAAGTGTGTTTCCCCCTACGTTCGTTCGAGGAGCCTTATATGCCTACAAAAGAGCACCCAGATCACAGAGCCATACAAAAGTGTTGTGAGGACCACTGCTTTGTAGGCAAGGATTTTAGTTGATAAACGAAGACATACCCTATTTTGAAATTGACGTAAGATTGAAGTCGAAGCTCAATGTCTGAACGAGTGAAAGATATGTGTTGATACGATACGTGTGGGTGATCGTGAGGCACAAGTGTGAGACGCTAGGCAATGTGTGAGGTACATGTGGAAATATACGGGTGGAGAAAAAAAAAAGGTATTTAAGGCCTGATTTATGTTAATGTTAGTTGAAACTTCGAGCTTGTAGAGAGAGTTAGCTAGAACTTCGACTTATATTGAGTATGCTAGAACTTGGAACTTATAGAGAGAGAACTTGGAGCTAATAGAGAGAGTTAGTTAGAACTTGGAGCTTATAGAGAGAATTAGTTAGAACTTAGAGATTATAGAGAGAATTAGTTGGAACGTGGAGCTAATAGAGAGAGTTGGTTAGAACTTTGAGGTTATAGAGAGAATTAGTTGGAACTTATAGAGATAGTTGGTTAGAATTTGGAGATTATAGAGAGAGTTGGTTAAAACTTGGAGCTTGTAGAGAGATTTGGTTAGAACTTGGAGATTATAGGAAGAATACAAATTTGGAAAGCTTGTAGAACGAAAATAGAAAGTTTTAGAAGTTGGAATGTACAGAGAATAGAGTTTAGTTGTATTGGGAAAAGGCTAATGTGACATCGCTATAATACTTTGTTTTTCAAGACTTTTACGAGTAGAAGCGAGGCCGAAGACCGAGCACACCAATAAACTCCCCCGTTCCCTTCCTTAATACCATAGAGGCCATACGAATTAGGTCAAAAAAAAAACGGCTCGTTGGGGAGTAATATGTGGATTATTACATTACTGTTGGGGCTTTATTAGCCTACATTCCCGCCAGCGCAATAAAAAAAAATTACGCCCCCAAATGTTGGTCTTGTTTTTGTAAAATGTAAAATGTTTTACATGTTTCGGATGTTCCTTTAGAGTTGAAAATAATTACTTCCTAATCCAAACCTCCCGCAGGACGACGGGGGATGGGAGCGGGCATGGTTTGAACCCGGGACCATTGATAAATCTGAACGACAGTCCAGCGCGCAAACTGCACGACCAGGCAGCTATCTTCTCTATTGGTCTAGCCGTCTCTTCTAACGACCGATGTCACCCGAGTGATACATTGATGTTGAAAGCGTTGCCTAGGTCGAAACTTACCAATCAATACCATAGCAACAGACTCTCGATTAACATCGTTTTTATGAAATCACTTGTTCTACTGTTTCAATATTCTACTTTATTGAGTCAATCTTTTTTTTTTTTTTTTGTAGTAATGCTGTGATAAATTCTGGTTCAGAATAAACCATGGTAGTAAACTTCCGCAATCAAAACTATTCCAAGATAAAGAAAAGCTGTCTTGCCAAGGGAGTTTTATTTGAGGACGTAGAATTCCCAGCCAATGAAAAGTCTTTATATTTTGATAAAGTAGATCCCGACATTTTATGGAAACGGCCAAAGGTAAGAATAAACTTTTTAATGACATTTGTTTTTTACAAATTTGTTATAATTATTGGCCTTAACTGTATGTATGACTAAATGCATGACGCGTAGGACGTAGGCCTAATCATCTTCTTTTTTGAAGTAACGTCTGTATTATAAAAGATAAGATAATGCCTCTTTATTCCCTGTGTATGATGTTAAGACACCCTTATTTTAGCAAAGCTTATATCAACTCATTCTGCCTGTCTGTCTGACTGATGCAAATTTTATACACGTTCATTCCCCCACGTCCATGCTTGGACCAAGTGAAAACTTTGCACGATTATTCATTGTCAATGACAACACATGAATTAACCATTTAGTTTATTAATTACTTTTAATTAACAATTTGTGTTTCATACAGAAAAATGGAGAAAAAAATGACGGTTATTGTGTGGTTCTTCCCCGTGTATAAGCTTTATTTTTAACAAGTATTTTTGTATGTTCCTTGTTTGGCTGGTGTAGATAGTGTCGTTAACAATTATTATAATGTTCTTTACAAACGAGCTCGACACGAAGGTTATAACTGTTCGATAAACTCAATCGAAGACATTGTCATTTCAGAGGCCTACTTGACAGAGCGGTTTCTAGGATATCAACAATTTTTATGCCTACCTCACAAAAAAAAGAATCGTTTTTTTTTTTAAATTACCCAATTATTTAATTAACTATTGGTAATTTTTGTTTTCGAACGAACGAGGGAAAGAATTTGTACTTGATAGACGTGGTGGTAGGCCTATAAAGTAGAATCAGTCCACTTTATACTTTGAGCAGAGAATTGGGTAATTTAAAACTAACAAGAGATAATTATAAAACATATTTTCTAAAGTACTACGCTGACGCAGTGATTATTATAGCAACTCGATGAGGTTTGGACCCTCAAGTTTGAAGTAAAGTTATACAACTTTCATTTTTTATATATAAAATATAAATAAATGGCCTAGCTTTAACCAACTTATTGATGTACATTATTTTTTTTATAAAATATAAACTTAGAAATGAGAATAAATTGTAACACTCTTTCAGTGCATTAGAATGTGTGGCAGCGGCCATGCATATTTTTATGATAGGCTGATGGTGACAACAGAAGCTCCCCATTGTGGGCTCCCCCTCCCCTCCCTGAGCGGCTGCCCAACACGCTACCCCGAAAGACCGCATCTGTAATGTTTCAGTGTTATCATACTCCGTATGTTAACAGATTTTGTATAGTCTAGTATATAATTGTAAGCTCTTATACTATAAGCTGATTCTCGTTGTATAACTGAACACATTGTAACTAGGAACTCTGTAAGGTTCCTTGTCTTGTGGTCGATGGAGCTACCTGCGATGACCTTGTGACAGGGGAAATAAAAAGTAACTGGTTCATCACAGCGTGCTCGGCCTTGGCCCATGAACCAAAGCTGTGGAACAAGGTAGGTCTTTAGTAGAATAGTAGCCCTACTATTTATAGTTATGCAACATAGGGCCTGGTGCATGATATAAACCTTCCTGTTCAAAACTTATTTGATTAATTTGCACTCTTAACTCCCGTTCTTGTTTTTAAATTTTCTAATAGCGCTTGAAAAACAGAATAGTGCGTGGAGAATTAATAGTTTGTTTGTTTTTTAAACACTATTAAAATTAAATTAGATCTATTATTTTTGACAAGACACCTAAAAATAAGCAAAATCAAAGCGAAAATTCAGTCACTAGATTCCGCCCCATCCCCCTCGGGGGGGGGGGGGGATTTCATTTCGGGGGCGGGGTATGATAGTTTGGATAGAACACAATAAACTGGGCCAGCGTTTCCTATATGTATGGCATATAGCAGCAGTAAATCTATTTATTATAGTACAATAATTATATTGTTATAATGAAGAGTGTGGAGAAATGGACCACCACTAGATTTGTGTAAAATTTGTGGTCCACATTATTTTGGACAAAAAAGAAAAAAATCAGAACTAGACATCTATAGATCTACTTCAAACTTGTATCTAGATTTAGACACTGTCACTCACTGTGATTTAGATTCTAGACTAGGTCTAGAAATAATATTCCTTTTAATTCGCGTTTTTCTTTTAATATTAAGACTCTAGGAGTCTAGTATAGTTCCATGTTTAGATCTAAAATACTAGACCTGTAACTAAAAAATAACTATATAATCTATATCTAATCTATATCTAGATATATTCAATAATATTCTAGACTCTATAGATCTATTATTCTATTATGCATAGATCTATCTAGTTTGTGGAAAATGATTTTTTAACCGATTCTGTTTGTCAATATAATTATAATTTATAGATATAGATCTATATAATATTTAATATTATATCTAGATCTATATCTATGTTATTATACTTATAGTATGTATTATAAATTATAGATCTATTTTATATAATATATAGTTATAGACTATATATATATATATATTTATATAATTATATCATCTGATGATCTACTAGTATTATTTAGTATAGACAGTATAGACTATAGTTATGGCTATCGTAGATCTATAGTGATATATCATATATATTATATATGTTTATCGTTTTTAACTCATCTACTAGATCTAGATAAATTATTAAATATAGAATCTAAATTTTATAAATGAAAATTCCATTAAACTAAACTACTAGAATAACTAGATCTATTTATACAATTACAATGACAATACTCAAAAATCAGAATACTCTTACTTAAGTCACTATCACCAGCCTGCGACCATGACCATGTCCATGAATAAATGCCATGATTCATTGATTGGCATGATTCCGATGATGAAGATTTTGATTAATGGGATTTCTTATATAAATGTCAGTTATGTCATGATTTTTAAATCTAGTCCCAGATCTAGATTGTCTAGAATCTAAAATAGAGAAAAAATATAAATCTAGATTTAATACTTTTAAATACTAAAATAGGCCTTTGATGCCTTTATCTTATCTTATCTTATACAATAAAATACCATAAAAAAATCAAACAAAGCATAAGGGTTTATTAGAAGAAATTTCTATACATCAAATAAGAACATAAAACTAAAATGTTAATTAACCTTTGTTAGTAAAGGTCAATTATAGAATATGCATTCTCTTTTTGGGACCCCTTAACTCAAGAAAGCATTAAGAAACTGGAACAGACACAAAAAAGAGCAGTGAGATTCATAACAAACGAATATTCATTTTTGACTAGAGTAACACCTTTAGTAAAATCACTAAATTTAGAAAGCTTTCATGATAGAAGACTTAAAAGTAAAGTAGCAATTATACATAAAACACTGAACCATAATCTTCAAATACAAATACAAAATTTAATAAAAAACTCAGAAGACACAAAGATAAAGGTACATTCCTCGTTCCATATGCTAGGACTACTTTATACAAAAGCTCCTTCTTCCCTAGTGCTATTAAAGCATGGATTAAGTTGCCTTAGCTAGCCAGGAAAACCAGTGACTTGGCAGAGTTTAGGTCATTGGTTAATATGCATGACAAAATGCATGACACGTAGGACATAATCATCTTCTTTTTTGAAGTAAATCTGTAACATATAAGATAAGATAAGAAAAAAAACTCAAACATTTATAAACTTGTTATCCATTTGCAATAAAAAATAGATAATATTGTTTTATTTCACTTGGCATATTATTTACAATAAAATATGATGACAAAGAGGGTGAGGTCGATGAGGTTTAGCGCTGACATTAATGAACACTGTTTTCCCCTTTGCACACTCTCAGTACACTAACAAACTAATGATCACTTATTGTATTTAAAAATATTATTATCCTCAATTTTCTTTTCTTTATATCACGTACACCTTGACTGTCGATCAATAAATGATGTGAACACTTCCTCAACATGTTGCACTAACAAACAAAAAAAAAAGATATTTACAATTTCAACATATTGTAAGCATCTTTTTCATATTGTATACATTTTGTTCATGGCAAGTCCCCCACCACACTCCATAAAAACTTTTTTTTCATACCCACCCCCCTCTTATATTTTTTTAATTGTTATATCTTTCACATGAAGTTAGAATGTAAATAAATAAGAACATGCTAGATTAGGCTATAATTGAGATGCCAGCTGGACAACTTAAATGGACCCTCATGCCGTGATATTCCTTCTTTTTACCCAGCAGGGATATTCCCTTTCTTTTTACCCATTCACATCAGGCTTCTTTAACATCTTACGGTAAATAACAAAATTAAGAAAATATACAAAATAAAAGAAATTTTTATTTCCCAGTCTCAAGTTACATCCCTTTTATATGCATTTTCAACATTGAAATAGCATCATTGATGCTTTAGTTATTGATAGTGATAAATGAATATTCTGGAAAACCCTATTTATTCCAAGGCTATGACATGCATGTGTTTCCATGGCAATTTAGGAGCATTTTAGATAGGTTTTGTTCATCTGATACCTCAATGGTGTAAAAAATCTTCTTAGCTCCAGACTGTCCTGGAGGAAAATTAAGTAACATCGTCATACCAGTGGACTTTGAGCCCCAGTAAAACTTTTGTTTTTCAGAGTAGACAAAACTAAATCTCTCTGAACTATACAGAAATGGAGCATGCACACAAAAAACTAGAATAGTTCTGACATAGTTTTCAAAATAAAGGCTCATTTTAACAAATATTGTGGAGTGTTTGCTAATATCAGAAAATATGGGAGTGTTTGTTATATATACGAAAATAACTCTAGATTTATATTGATCTAGATCTGCATTAAATCTAAATCAAGTAAAGCTCTAGAAACAGTTTTAAAACTATAATCTAGATTTATTCTAGTTCTAGATCTTTAATAACCTAGGCAAGATCTATCAAATTAAGTATTCATTAAATAACTCTCATTATCTAAAATCTGTTTATTTTTCTTTCTTTTTATGTAAAAAAATTTAATAATGACAAATGTAAACTTTTTATTTTTGTTGCTATTAATAATGCCATCAGTTTATGTGAGAAGCAATAACAATGTGCCAGATTAGGTTATGACAGATGCTAAGACTGTTGCTGAAAAAGAATTATTGACAGATTGGACAGTTAGTAGGTCTATCAGTGATTGTAGTGAGTAGTGATATCAGATAATCAGAAAGTAGTGATAACCAAACAGATGGTTTGGAAAGTGAATGTTAGCATATATATTACATGTTTTGTTCGAGTCTAAATTTTAATGAAAACAAAATATTTAGTTGATTAGTTAAAAGAAGAACATGAGAATAGTGATTTTTATAGATTTTATTTTTTAACAGAAAGATTGAGTGAACAGTTGACAATTTATTTAGGTCAAGAGTAAAAGAAATGGGGCTATTTAAGAAACAAATGTAAGCCACTTTACCACCAGCAATAACATGCAAATGTACCACCACCACCAGCCTCAAAAAATGAAAAAAAGTAATACTTTTGGTGTTGCTTTAAACAAAATACATTATTCTGTATTAATTTAATGTGCTCATGTCTCCTATAGGTGGTCCATTTCTTCCCATTTGAGGATTATGGCAATTTTAAATTAAATTTTTAGATAATGTTTTATAATCTTGAAACTTTTTATGAACTTAATTTTGTTATGAATAACTTTTTTCAAAAATGTAATAAGTATCTCATAACAGCTATTATGTAACTGAAGTAGAAATTTTAAAATGATCCATTTCTATCCATTCTCCCCTAATACAAATTTTTTCATCTCCAATTTTGAATTATAGACTAGAATTAAATACGCTATTCTTTCACATTCTTATAGAAGTACATTTGTACATTTATAAGTCTATTCTTTCTCTCTCTCTCTCTCTCTCTCTCTCTCTCTCTCATTCACTCATTTTCATCATGATTTTCATGGTTTAATCTAATTATAAGTGGATTTTATCTAGCTTAATTTTTTTTTTTACTGTTTTGTGACTCTGTGGCTGATCTAAAATTTTATGGAAACAGGTTATTCCAGATATTAAGAACCAGGAGTTCAGTGACACCAATCCCTATGCTGGCATTTTCCGTTTTAACTTTTGGAGATTCGGCAAATGGATAGAGGTTGTGATAGATGATAGACTACCTACAAAAGAAGGAGAATTAATCTTTGTCCACTCCAACCAGAGAAATGAGTTTTGGTCAGCACTTTTGGAAAAAGCTTATGCTAAGTAAGTTTGCTGTCAAATGTTTTTCATGTTTCTGATGTTCCTTCAGAGTTAAAGATAATTTACTTCCAAGTCCAAACCTCCCACAGGACGACGAGGGATGGAAGCAGGCAGAGTTTGAACCAGGGACCATTGATAAGTCTGAATGACAGCACAACCAGGCAGCCATCCAGTGATCCCTCCTAGAAAGTTCAGTATAAAAATACTTGGTTATTTGTAAATGTAGGTACGTAGATCAATATTATGCATCTCTATTAGTGTGAGAGAAGAAGAGACAGTTTTTATCTATAACTTTTATAATTTAGAGTAGGTGGGGGAGAGACCAATGCAAGCAATATAGTAATGGCTGCTGGTTGTGTGGTACTGTATATGCTCTGGACTGTCCGATGATCCCTAGTTCAAACCCTGTCTTCCCCCATACCCTGCCATCCTGTTGGAGGTTTAGGCTAAAATATAATAATCTTCAATTCTAAAGAAAACATGTAAAACAAACAACACAGTTATGCCATACTCCCAATTGCCAAGAATTCAACATTTTAATTTGATCAGTTAAAATATTTCTAAAACATTTGTTGACAGAAAATGCAAGTTTCTTATCCCTTTGTGAGTGAAAATGATTTCTTATAACCTTACTTGTGGAAAATGTTATCTTGTCTTTATATTAGTTTCAAATATTTTCTTGTATTTTCTTCTATACAAATGATTTGGTTGAATTTTGCATATTCACATACTCATAACTACATACACTTAAATCGTCACTTTGTTTTTTAAGCTTCATTTTCATCTAAGAATTATCCCAAGTATTGAATAATACTTTCTAATCGGGTTTACAGTAAAATAAATTAACTAAAATACAAGATTACAAAGAGAGTTTGTGTAATACACAAACTCAGAGGCGGCCCCCGTCGGAGTCGGATTCCTGTCAGATCCGCCTATTCGCAAGATGTTTTGGATGTTCCTTCTAAGTCCCTGGCTCAATTTCTGTATGCTCCCATCCTTAAACTATCGCAATATTTCTGAAAGAACAGTAAAGGTTAAATCATATTTTCAAAAGCCTTTAGTGTTTTTTTCTAACCGTGACAGACAGACCAACCAACAGACAAAACGCACAAAAATATGGTAGTTCCATTCTAATGGGGGTATTAAACAATTTTATTTTA
>JADKLZ010079391.1:676892-693793 GCA_021533235.1 Biomphalaria straminea
TATATATATATATATATATATATATATATATATATATATATATATATTATTTATTTATTTATTTATTTATATATATAATAAACACTCATCAAATGTCTAAACATTTTGTCTAGGAAAAGTGCAACTAACCCTGTCTAATATTAACTTTTTTAGAGGTTTGCAGAATTTTGTCTATTACTTATCCTAGCCCTTCTTTTTTTTTCCCCATCAAATTCTAATACATTAGAGACAAAATGTCTTTACTTTTTGTCTCCAGGTCAAGACTTTTGAAATACAGAAAACTTTGAGAAAAAGTTTTGGTGAAACACTCCGCTTAATTAGGCTGTTTAATCCCTGGTCAGGAAGAGAATGGACTGGACGTTGGTCAGATGAGTATGAGCCATGCTAGAATAGCTAGAGCCAAATCATAGCCTCCAATAATCTGTAGGTTTACCTGTTTGTGGACAATTATGTCAACTACATCCTAATGCTTGTTTGTTATTTTATTTTTAGATCAGATGAGATCAAAAGACTTTCACTACAGGAATGGGAGAGAATGGGCATTCAGTTTGGAAAAGAGGGAGAATTTTGGTAAGGATTCCAAATGTTAAAGTTATGGGATTTGTGACATAGTGATACAAACTGTGCAACTTAACTAACAAGACTTGCATTGGAATCCCATAGCAAGGAAAGATTCAATTGATTTGAGTTGTGCTTGCTGAGGACCTTAAGGTAGCCAGAAATTTTTTCTTTCTAACAACAAAGATTGTATCAGAGTAATATTATAGATTAGAAGAATGAAACCTTTTACACAGTAAGTAAAATTTAAGCAACGGTACTCATTTCAAACCTTGGGATTGTTGGTAAAAGATTTTTCTTCGACCAATGGATAATAAGGGTGTCACATGGCCAGCACAATGACCAATGGCTTTTACTTCTGAAATACATGACAGTTACATATTAGAATAGGGTGGTATCAGAAGACAACTTTGTGCTTCACCACTCCTATCCATTTGTCCTAACCATAATATAAAGAAGAAAACATTTAGATCTCAATATATGAGATATGTGGTGGCATGGTGGTCAAGTGAGAACCTGAGGTCCTGAGCTCAAATCCAGGTGAGGACTGGGATTTTGAATTTCAGGATTTTTAGGGCGCCTTTGTGTCCACCCAATTCTAATGGGTAAGTGACTTTAGTTTGGGAAAGTAAAGAGGGGTTGGTCCTTGTGTTGGCCACATAAAACCCTGCTCGTTAATCGTTGGCATAAGAAACAGATGACCTTAACATCAGCTTCCCAAAGATCACAAGGTCCGAAAGGGAAGCTTTACTTTTTTACTTTGTTTTTTATATGAGAAAAGTAGCAATTAAAAGTAACTGAAAAATTTGTCTAGATAATAAAGATGTGCTGATATGAATATCAAAAAATAAACTAGAAATAGTCCATATCACAGAAAACAAACCAAGTACTTTATTGTAACTTCTTTTTTTTTTTCTCTATGTTTCTCTAGTATGGAATTTGATGATTTCTTAACTTACTTCACTCAAGTGGATATTTGCCACTTTGTAAACACCAACTTTTTCTCACTTAAAAAATCCTGGTATGAGACACTGTTTTTTGGGGAGTGGAGTATCTCTGGTAGAAATGGAGGCAACGACCCTGAAATACAGACATTTTTAGCCAATCCCCAAGTAAGTACAGTTATAGTTGAATTTATCATTCAGATTTTCTGCCCAATACAAATTTTAACTGGGAAAATTATTTTATGGAAAAGATAAAATTTTACAGATGTAATATAATATTTAACTATAACTATAAATTTAAATATGTGACTAAAAAAAATCCATTTTTATTTGTATTTACCAACAATTATGAATTAGTGTTTTTTTTTACTTTTTTATTCTTATCTGTTCTTTACAGCTATTGATATATAAATATTTTTTACCTATAATCAAAGACTATAATATATTGTAATTCAATAATCCAGAGCTAAGACTGAATCCTTTGACTACTAGTGGAGCATAGAGTTGCAACAGTATAGATGGCTGCCTGGTTGTGCTGTTTACATGCAGGATTGTCTTTCAGATTTATCGTTTGGTCCGGGTTCAAACTTTTCCACTCCCATCCCTTGTAGTCCTGCGGGAGGTTTGGTCTAGGTAGTAATTATCCTCAACTCTGAAGGAACATCCGAAACATTTAAAACATTTTACAACTGTAATTTGCCATCAGACTCTGTTATGGGCACTTCTCTTCTGTTAGGTCCATGTCCATCCTGCCTTCAGTGCTTGTTGGCCTACCAATCTCCCCCCCCCTTAATCTTTCTCTTCCCCTGCAGATTCTAGAGCCTGTTTTGCAATGTATTCTGCTTATCTTCACATTGTATGCTTAATCCAGTCCCATTGGCATTGTTTGATTTCTTGCTTTAACAGTGTTTTCTTAGTTCTTTCCTACAATCTGACATTTTGTTCAGCCATTTGGCACCAATTATTTGGCGACAGGCATTTCTTTTTGGTTTATATGTATTAGCATACCTATATTTCTCACATTATGCCTTAAGTACATTTCTTTGCTCAGTGCTGTTAAAACTATTCATTTGTTTTATCAATTTTACGGAATTAAAGCTTAAAGCTCAAATATTCTGTAATATTATAATAAATGTTAAATATTATTTAATGCCCTAATTAACAACAAAAAAAAGTATCAAGTAAAAAAAAATGGAGGAATTTTAATGTCTTACCACTTTAAAACCCACTCACCAACAAAGCGACTGATAGGTGGCTCTCCAAACATCGAAAATTTTTATTGTCTGAACAGTATCATTTTGATTGTTTTTATCATTAGATTATTATTATTATTTGATTTTCCAATAATGAATACTTAGACTAAGACTTAATGCTGTTTACTCCCAGGGGAGCATAGGGCAGCAACCACATTTCTCCACTGAGCTCAGTTCTGAGCAGCTCTCTTCATCTGGTCCCATGTCACTCCATTACCTTCAGCTTCACTGATGACTGACCTCTTCCAGGTTTGCTTGGGTCTGCCCACTTTCCTCTTTCCTTGTGGGTTCTAGTCAAGTGTTTGCTTTGCAACATTGGTAGCTGGTTTTCATTTTCGTTAGTGATGTCTTGGGCTATGGGCTTTTGTCTAGTTCTCTCTCACAAATCGATAGTAGTTATCTTTTCTGGCCACTTAATTCCTAATATCTGGCGTAGGCATCTGTTAACAAGTCTTTGTGTTTGTTTTAGTGACTCTTCAAGTTTCTGAACCGTATAGAAGGACAACTTAATGATTATAATGAATAAACATATATAATTGTTTTTACACTATATGATTGATCTTCCATTTATGAATATACATATTTGATTTTTTTACAGTATATGTTTAATCTTCCACTAATAAATATACATATTTGATTTTTTTACAGTATATGTTTGATCTTCCTACTATTGACAGTGTTATGATCTCTGTGGAACAAGAAGATGTCACTCAAACTAGAGTTGCCGTTAGGGAAAAAAAAAACTGCATTGGATTTTTTATTTATAAGGTAAATATCTTTTATATTTTTTTTTAAGTTCTTAGAGTCGTTTAGCCTTTTTTTTTAGCTTAGTGACAATGTTTATATAATTGAAATCGCATTGTAAGTAAGGTTATTACAGCACTTATGTAGAAGTAATTTTTTTTTTAATATTTATTTATAACTCAGTTATTAACACCAATGAAATATAAATTTCACTATTTATAAAGTAGAGTTATGACAATAATTGTTTACAAGTTGTACAGCTTCTTTTACCTGACTACCATGAAGTCATATTTTAACAAGATTATAATGGCAATGTCTTTGATTCTGAAGATTAAGGATGATTTCACTTGAAAGAGTTGTTTTTTTCTGGGCCAGAAATGTGTATCCCACAGACTTGGAGAGAGCTCTTATCTTCTCTCTCTCTTTTGTGAGGCCATCTGCTGCTACTGTAGTTTCCTCTAAGCTATTAATGGCAAAATGGCGCCAAAGTTTTTGGTATAAAATTATTAGACAATTGTGTTTGAGTTCCGTTCAAATCTCTTTGGTAAGAAGAACACATTGATGGTACTTTGAAATCCTTGTTTATGGGAAATTTTACATTTTCTGGAAACAAAGACATGCTGGCTATCCTCTTATATAATGTATTCAGATCTGAACTGTTCACTTATATTTTCAAACCTCATTATAGCAATGGACAACCAAAACAGGGCCACTCTTTAACTACTAAATCTAGTAGCTCAATTATTTTAAAAAAATGTTCAAGCATTGTAAATGTCATAGGAAACAATTAGACTTCATTTACTGAAAATTGGATTGAAAAGTTTCATGGGTACTTCAAGAACAATTGTCTAAAGAAATGAAAACTCAAGAATCATTGGTATGGTAATGTCACGTGATTCTGAAGACTTAAAAATTTTATTTGAAAGAAACAGTGAGATGGCTGCTTGGCCATGTGAAATGTGCTGGAGACAGTTATTGTGATGATCCCGGCTTTGAACCTTTCTGGCCTCTGATCTTTGTTATCCTTTTTTTTAATGAACATGTGATTATTACAATTCAAGCAAAGGAGTAAGGTCATTTGTAGTGCTCCTACAATATAATGGATTTTGGGAGAGGTAAAGGTGAAAAGGGAAGCTAAATAAAATTTGCTACATTGATAAAATTATTATAAATTTTATTTTCTTTAATTTAAAAATCAAATTTTGTGTTTGAATTTGAATTACAATTAGATGAATTAATTACAATTTAATTTATTGTAACTTCTTTAGGTTGAGTCTAATCGAGAATACAGATTACATCTTTTAGAAGAACAAGTATTTAAATCAGACTTCCTCAATTTAAGAAATGTTTTTGGGTCTTGCATTTTGAGCAAAGGTCGCTATGTAATATTTCCATGTTGTGAACAACCCCCAGGAGCTTCTGCTGTGGGCTTGTTTCTGCTAAGATTTTATTCTACCTGTAGAGTCTCATCTAAGTAAGCTGTTGTTGTTTTTTTCTTGAAAATAGTTTAATTATATAGATGTTCTGGTGTACCAACAGTAAAGCAATTAACTAATGCTTTTTTTTTTTTTTTTTTTTTTTTTTTGGAGAAAGGTTTGTTACTTTGTTAATTAACTTTTATTGAGTTTTCAAATAAATACTTTATTTTAAACATCATCTCAGGCAAGATTGATGAGTGTTAAAGTCTTGGTTCCTAACCAAAGGGTCTGGATTTCAAAGAGTGAAGACTGGCATTTTGAACTTCAGTATTTTCAGAATGCACTTAACTCTTTTCACTCTGTAATTATCTTTCACATTCGAAAGGAATTGTTAATTTTTGTCATTTTGTAGTTCACCACCCTGTTATGATTGAACTTCAATAATTTTTTTATTTGGTTATCAAAAAATGTTACATTTGATGTAGAAAGATGGACTATTTGCCATTTTGCATAACAAACAAAGTGACATTTATAAAAACCAACCATTATTTAAATTTGATGGGTCAAACCAATGATGGTATCGTCAATCAGAAAAGAAAAAGCTAAATCCACCCAGCTCTAATGAGTACTTCACTTATGTTGGGGAAGATGTAAAGTTGGTCATGGTGTTGGCACCTTTGTTAAAATTCAGCGATAAAAATATGTGAGGCTTACATCAATCTATCCTTTTTCTAAAATTTCATACAAATGAATTGATATTGCAGGGCCATCTAAAGAGGGATGGCCTAAGGAGATTATCATTAAATTAATGTATCATCTAGCCTGTGTCTGAACCGCAACATTTAAAGAGAGATGAGCTAAGGGGAATATTGTTAAATTAATGTATCATCTAGCCTGTGTCTGAACCGCAACATTTAAAGAGGGATGGGCTAAGGGGAATATTGTTAATTTAATGTATTATCTAGCCTGTTTCTGAACTGCAACATTCAAAGAGAGATGGGCTAAGGGGAATATTGTTAATTTAATGTATTATCTAGCCTGTGTCTGAACTGCAACATTCAAAGAGAGATGGGCTAAGGGGAATATTGTTAAATGAATGTATCATCTAGCCCAGTGGTTCTCAACCTTTTATGCTCGGCGACCCCTTTTTACAATCCCCCACTCTTCTGCGACCCCCCCCCACACACACACACACTTACAGAAATAGAACTATAGACAATAACAATCCATATTTTCGATGGACCCTGGCAAATCGTCAATGGACCCCCAAGGGTGGCACGACCCACAGATTGAGAACCCCTGATCTAGCCTGTGTCTGAGCCACAACATTCATTAGAATTTATTGCTTGCCTACAGGGAATTGAAGCTGGAATGCCCTGCCTCTACTTGCTGCAGCTCCTACAAACTTGTCACTACTGTTGTTGTTAAGAATGCTGAAGGTCTTCAGATGCCCCCAAGTGAGAAAGGAAGTAAGTGAATTTCTCTGTATGTATGAAGAGCTCCCCTGAAGTTTGCAGACTCACTTTTGAGCTCTAATCAAATAGACCCTTCTGGACAATGGCCTTTGTCTGCATCATAATTTTGAAAAACATGCATCGCTTTTGGGTATATGTGGTTAGGACTCACATTTGAGCTCTAATAAAATAGACCCTAGTGGACAATGGCCTTGTTTACATCATGAAAATATTGTAAAATATGCAAGTTGCTATGTGTGGTCAATTGAAATATTGTACTCATCCATAATCTTGGAATTAAAGACAATGGGCCTTTCGTTTGACTTTCAATTGATGTTTTTATTACAAATTTGTATCTTCATATACTGCAAATTATAACACTATCACAGATTTTTACTGTTTTTAGTGCCAATTATGTGATAATTTTATGCTTAGGATTGCATTGACAGACATTTTCTTATTATTCTTTGTGTATATTCAATGGCACAAATATAATCACTTACAGAGAAATTATAAAATAATTAAAACACAGAAAATAAACTATGCACTGATACAACTTTGTACTGATATATCTTATACTGATACAACTTTATACTGCTTTAATTTTGTACTGAAAGAAGGGAACTTTCTATATTTAATTTGACTCTTATAACTCATGAATCTGCTTCTAACTCAAGTATCTCGACTAACTATCCCCCAATTTATACTTTTTAAAATCCATTTTTCTAGAATCCTCGAAACTTCTATTCCAAATACTTTTCTTAGCTACCACCTTCTAGAAAGTGTTGCTTTTTCTTGACCTCTTTCTCTTATTGGTTCATATCTAATTAGCATGTCATTACTTTGTGACACTATTTTAACATGACTGTTTCTAGAATGAAACAGAATTAGGTCAAAGTTAACTTGCTTTATTGACCTGTGACACATAAAACCTTTTCCAACATTAGATATTAGGCCATATCTCTTGACATAAGATAGAAAAATGTGTTATGGGACACAGATTTGAATCAGGACACAGATTTGAGACCCAAAGAAAAGCCTTTCCTGAAGACAGGTGCAAAAGATGAAAAGACAACTTAAAAAGACCCCCACAGACAACAGCTTTGTCTGCATTGGCTTGGGAAAAAATATGGCTGTCACAACTGGGTTTGCCTGGGCATGTAAAATATTGCACAATCTCTTTACATTAAGTCTGAAAAAAAAAATAAAAAAAAAGAGAAGCTTGAAAGTCAGAGAGAAAGAAATATAAAAAAAGGGAGCTTTTGTATTTATTGGTTTGTTTTGAATACACTGATTGGTTATAGCAATTCAGGTCTGGGGGCAGGTTTTGATATTTGAAACATGTATTTTGATGGATGAATGTGTTCTGTTGTCACAGATTAATAAACTACTGTAGACTTTACAATTTAACAATAAATAATATAACGAGACTGTCTTCATTAAGGTAGACATTAGAGAACTCTTTATTTCCGCTCTTTCTTTTGCGTTCACTTAAAAACATAGACAACAATGACGTAATATCATATATTAGCACATCCTTCCTTTTAAAGTTCTAGGGCCTACTGATATCTAGAAGGAATCTTAACAACTCGGCCACTTCTGGTTGTTTTGACTGGCACGACAAGTTCTCTAGACGTTGGTCTATAACTGTCTGTTTCGGTTGTTCTAACAGTTTGTTGTTCATTGTCTTCGTCAGTATCATAGTGCCCAGAGATGTCTTCATCAAAACTCTTATTTAAAAACCGTTGGTTTCTTCTGTAGGTTTTTCCATCATTTGTCTTTATGATATAAGATCTGGGTGATGGATGTTTCTTAATGACGACAGCTTTCTGCCATGTTTGTCCTAGACGCACTCTCACCTTCTCTCCAACAGAATAATCTTTAGGCAGTCTTGCTTTTGCATCGTATTTTACTTTGCTTTTCATCTGTCGTTCATTGAGTAATTTCTCTGCATTTTCAGCTATCGATGGTTCAAATAGTTTGGGATCAGTTGGAATTATTTCCCTGAGTCTTCTACTCATCAGCAGTTGTGATGGTGAATACGGCAGTCCACTTATTGGAGTATTTCTATACTCGAGCATAGCGAGATATGGATCTTTCCCACTTTTGTATGCTTTGTTGAATATCTGCTTTACGATACCAACATACACCTCACTTTGACCATTTGATTGAGGGTACCTGGGACTTGATGTGGTTATCTTGAAATTCCATTCAGAAGCAAACTCTCTATATTGATAACTGTTGAATGGCATATTGTCGCTCACTATTTCCTCTGGTATGCCATGTCTAGCAAAAATACCTTTCAGTGCTCTGATAACACATTCTGCTGTTTTGTTCTCCAGTCGTTTTATTTCAGGGTATTTTGAGAAATAGTCCACAACTAGCAAATAATCATTGTTTCGCCATTCAAACAAATCTGTCGCAACCTTTTTCCATGGTCTGTCTGGTACAGCTGAGGTAACAATTTTTCCTTTACATTGTTTCTTTTGAACAGTTTAACATCAGCTTCAGTTTTGCGACGAATTTCTTTTATCTTCTGATTACTTCCGGGTAACTTTCCTGTTGCGCCATAATTTTTCTTAATCATGTCCTCATCTGATCTCGATTTCTGTTGAGCATGTAATAGTTTATCATCTTCATGCAATTGAGAACCTGTCATTGGTCTACTAGTTGTTGTTAGTTGATTTCTCGGCTTCAACTCTCGTGGAACTTCATTTTGTCGCTTGACAATATGTAATTCGACGTTTTCTTTTGCTTCAATTAGTTTAAAAGCAACAGATGTCTTCATACCTAAAATTGGGTTTATTTCTTTCTTGATCACATACAGATCATCTTTGACTTCCACATCGTCGACTTTAAATGTGACCGATGCAACTCCCTTCAGTTCTAGTGCTTCATACCCTAATGCTCGTAGGGTAATATTTGATTGTTTTAATGGACTATCAGTTTCTAAAGTGTTCCACGTTGACTCTAATATCACATTAGCTTGTGCTCCTGTGTCAATCTTCATTTTGACTATCTTTCCCATAATATTGACATCAACCATCCAAACTCTGACATTGTTGTCAGTTCCAATTGCCTCAAACCATAACTCATTTGCTTGGCTTGCTTGACTTTCATCTTCCAGTAAATCAACAGCCTTGAAATATTTCGAACGACATTTTGCAGCGAAATGATTTTTCTTTTTACATTTTCGACATGTCTGTCCGAATGCTGGGCAATTGTGTTTTCCATGCGATCTACCACAAGATCTGCAATCTTTAATGGTACTTGTTCCATGGTTCCTTGCCATACTCTCGTGTGAGTTTTTAATTGGCATTCTGTCTTCTGTCCTCTTTACTTTACTAGCAGCATCTATTTGTAGTCCTTTCATATCCATCATTTGGTTCTGTGTATGCTCGTCAGCACGAATGATGCTTGCTGCTTTTTCTAAAGTTAAGTCTACATCTCTCAGAAGTCTCTCTCTCACTCGATCCGACTGTATGCCACATACTAATCGATCTCTTATGAGTTCCTCACGAAGGTTGTCAAACTTACATTCTTTGGACAAATTCTTTAAATCTGTATAGTACTGTTCAAACGTTTCACCGTCCTTCTGACTTCTGGTAAAGAATTTAAATCTGTCATAAACAATGTTGGACTTAGGCATAAAATGATTCTGAAACCTTTCAATGAGTTTGTCTACAGTCTCATCTTCAATTACTTCAAAAGTATTGTAGATGTCTCTAGCGGGTTCACCGATCAGGTGTAGCAGTAAAGCTTTCTTCACTGGTTTGGGCTTCGTATCCTTTTCAGTGGCGACCATAAACAGTTCAAAATTTTGTCTCCATTTTTTCCATCTTTCAGATAGATTGCCGTCTAGTGACAACGGTTTAGGAGGATCGAATAATTCCATTATTCGTAGAGCGTATAGATTCTATGTCTAGATGTCTAGATCTAAAACAATTCAAATGAACTAGTCAACTAGTGATATGATACCACTTGATTACAAATAAAGTGTACTTTAAAAACAATTGAATTTATAAGCCACTACCTTCCAGATCTGTCGCAAGATCTGACACAAGATCACAAGATCTGACTCTTCTGACACCAGATCACAAGATCTGACCCTTCTGACACCATGTTCTGTTGTCACAGATTAATAAACTACTGTAGACTTTACAATTTAACAATAAATAATATAACGAGACTTGTCTTCATTAAGGTAGACATTAGAGAACTCCTTTATTTCCGCTCTATCTTTCACGTTCACTCAGAAACATAAACAATAAACAATGACGTAATATATTTTATATTAGCACTATTAGCACCAGTGACCTAGTATAGCAGTTATTATTAATCTAAATTGTTAATATATAATTATATATTCTTGTCTAAAAATTATTAATTTAGGCTTGTTTAGTTACAGACTTGCATAGGAGAGTAGTGTTGTAAAAAGCCTTACTTTGCAAACCTATATAGCACAGCTACTAATATTTCCTAAAAATGTGTTTCAGCTTTAGATCCATTTGTTGTAGTGAAATGTGAGGGAACCAAAGCCCGATCAGATGTACTACATAATGAGCCAAACCCAACATTCAATTTTAAGTGTACATTTTACAGAAAGAAGCCAAATTACTCCATATTTATTGAGGTAAAAAAGATTGCCTACCTAATGTATAGAATTAAATATATTTCATAAAATTATATTACCCAGTACAAATCTTGATATCAAGACATTCTCTCCTCAATCTCTGTGTTTTTCCATAATGATTGGTCGTACTTCTATAATATTTATAATGTTTATTTCTTTTTTTTTTTTTTGTACTTTCAGGTTTATTGCAAAAAAACTGTTTTTGATGTATTTCTTGGAGAAGCCAGAATTGATATGACAGGTAGATATGAACATGTGTATTAATTAAGTTTATTAATTGAATTCCAAAAAAAATATGTGACTTAGTTTTGATGCTATGGCATTTTCTTGTTTTAGAGAAAATTTTATTTCATTATTTCTGACCTCGATGGGCAAACTACATATTACCCAGTGTGGTGAATGAGTTGCATGACACTATTAATGACTCTTACAAACTTAAGCCAGCTATCTCTGTCTTTTTTTATCTTATGCTTTATATAGGCCAGTTCATTTTTAGATAGGATACCTATTGTAGACTGTCTAAAAATGTTAAGAATAGACAAGGCATTACCAGAAATGCTAATCTGGAGGTCTATCAGGCTGTTATCATCCCCAAATTACTCTATGCCTCAAAAACATTTATTGGAATACAAAAAACTTGCAAAAAAAAACTATACCAATTCAACATGATCTGCTAAAAAAAATACTTAATGTTTAATGGCGAGATAAAGACCTGATACTGAAATCCTGAGAAGCGCGGGCCTGCATAGCATCCTAATTCAGTTTTGGTTGCATTGGGCAGGCCACATATCCAGGCTGGAAGACTCTGGTTCCCTTAACTTTTCAGAATTCATCTCTAAGGTGTTTGTGTTTACTACAATGTTTTTGTTCCTCTATTAAGATTAATGTCTTCACATTAAGACGTTTGTTCCTAATAAGATGTTTGTGTTCATTCTAAAGTTTTTTTATACACAAGAACCTGACACTTTGTAGATTATCCTTTGCGCATTAGATTAGATTAGATTAGAGACAGGGTTACGGCAGCCTCTGTTTTGTTGTGAAGACTAAAACCTTTCTAATGTTGCATTGTTACTTTTTGATTAATTTTATTTATTCTTTTTTTTGTTGACAGATCTGAGTAAAGGTAAGAGACACAATGAATTTCACTTTTCTTTTTTATGAAGTGTAGAAGTGTAGCCTAAAATAGTATATAAAGTTGGAATCAAGGGTGAAGACTAGGATTTGTAATTTCTAGATCCTTAGGATGCCCCTGTATAATTACATGAATATGCTAAACACTTAATGACTTAATCAAAACATTTTGTCCATCTATCTGTATGAATTTAGATCTATATATAGGCCTACAATATGGCTTCTTATGTCTCAGAAGACAATGGATGTGTCTAGGTGATTCAACGACTTTTGTTTTGTCTTTACACTGGGCAGAATCTGGTGTGACTGATCAAGCAGAGGCAACCCGTGGCATCCATCAAGTTGGACTTATAACCAGTAACTGTTGTCTCCCATGTTGTTTTAGCCGCTTTGCAGCAGCACCAGAGTTTCCTCTCCGGGGCACATTCCTGGGAGTATTGGGTGGCTCATGCATCATGGTCCCTCTCTCGACCTTGCTGATGAGATCCAAACTAACGATTTGCATTACATTTGGCACCAACTCAATTGCAGAAGCTGCTGGAGGGAATTTCACATTTGATACTCCTATTACCGTATTAGGCTTCACTCCTAATTTTTCCTGAAGCCTTGTTACCGCAAGGTAGTGCGGTTTGAAGTCAGTGTACCCCTCTCCTAGATAAATTACCTAACTAGGCTGATGAGGTCCATCTGCCCCAAGCTCCAGGTTTATTGGCGCTAGGTATCTGCCTTCACCCCTTCATCTGTTAGTAAGAGTAGTTAAGCCACATGAGCAGGCCAAGTGCTGGACTTAGTTGTCAGAGGTTATCTGAGATGCATGCCATTAGGAGTATTTTATAGACAATGGGAGCTTATCCCCATTGACGTCCCCGGCAATAACTACCTTTGAAACCATAAATACATAAATAGTCTGGTAAAAGCAGAGAAATTGTTGCAAAGCTTGTGTTTCCAGAAGTGACCCATTCATCACTGCAGACTGAACCCTAATTCAAGAGTAAGCAATCAACCTCAGCTATTTATATTGCCTTTTTAAATTTAATGCTGTCGGTTTGATCAAAGAGAAAAAAAATATCTTAGCTTAAATTTCTAAAATGATTTCTCTCTGATTCTTTGATTCAAATTAGATGAAGAAAGCTGTGATGAGAAAGCATCGATTGCAGGTAACTCAAAGCTTATTATGAAATGTTGATTACAAAATTATGTTAGTAGTGTAATGTTACTTTAGATTTTATATTCATTCATTCAATCTTTAATTAATAATTTTTTTAAAGAATTCACTCAATTTTCATCAATCATTTTTACCAATTCTAGTAGACTTGATATGATGCCAGACTTTGCTTTTCCCATCTTCAAAAGAGAAGTATTATGTTAAAAAAAGAGTTTAATTGACCATCTCTGGCTATAAATCAAAGGAAATAATAAAACTTGTTTATAAAACTGTGTAGGGTGAATAGAACTTATCATCATCACATCTCTGCCTGTGGTCCCTTCTGGGGCATAGGCCACCAACCAGATTCCTCCAGGCAACTCCGTTCTGGGGGAGTCTCTCCAACTGTCCCCAAGTCTTGCCCATCTGCTTGGCATCTGTTTCCAGGTCGCGGCACCATGTATTCCTGGGCCGTTCCCTCTTCCTCTTTGCTTGTCGATTCCAGGTTGGGGCTTGCCTTGTTATGTTGGATGCTGGCTTGCGCAGGGTGTGACCTATCCATCTCCAGCGTCTCTGTAGGATATCTTCTTCAATGGGCTGCTGTTTTGTTCTTTGCCACAGTTCCTCATTTGAGATCTTGTCTGGCCAGCGGATCATAAGAATCTTTCTCAGGCAGGTATTGATGAATACCTGGATTTTTTCATAGTGGTCAGGTGGTTCTCCAGGTTCTCCATAAAGATCCCTAGATCCCCAGGTGTTCTTCAGCTGATGGAAGGCTGCTTAAGCTTTACCAGTGCGGGTTCTGACATCTACAGATGTTCCTCCATGGTGATCCATGATTCTACCAAGATAGGTGAAGCTTTTCACCTCTTCCAGCACCTCACCTTGGACTGTAATGGGTGTATTGTTGGATACCTTTATCTTGAACACCTTGCTCTTCCCCCCTCCCCCCCCCCACCCCCAACCCCCAGAACTTATCAAGAGTGAATCATTAGCATTTTTTTTTTATGATGGTACTTGTGTAATACAACTTTCAAGCTTATAGCATGCTCAGTTTGCTATGGTACTTAACTCCAATGTGTACAAGAGGGTACGATGAGGTTTCTTTGAGAAGGTTTCTGTGCAAACACAACCCAGCTGGTACTGCATCGAATTTACTACGAAAACAAAGAACAAACACTCCTATATCTGGAAAAAAAAATAAAAGAAAAATAAAAAGTTTAAAATAAAATAAGATTGTGAAATAAATATTATAAACCAAGTTACTCGCTGAGGGTAACGCCACACTCACCAGTGTTAGCAAAGTTACATAAAGAAAGAGTTAACACAATTCATTGTTAAGAATATTTTTGTATGACATTTGTTCCATTACTCCAGCATTTTCATTTCTAACTTTATTTCTACCCTCTGGTTGTGAGGATATGGAGTCTGTGTATGATATTAAGTGATAATAATAATTATAAAGTGGAAGTCTCAATAACAATTTATTTTATTAAGTTAAATAGATATAGATTACATTGTAGGGATTGAGAAGATTTCTTGAAATTTATAAGCATTTAAATGATAGCAAACATAGATCTGATATAGCGCAGCATGGTGTGAATGAAAAAATGGTGCGAATTTGGGTATTGAATGGAATGGAAAATATCAACATGAAGAGACTTGAAAATATTATGATAACGTTTTTTATAATAACATTAAAGTGTTTCTAAATTAGAACCTGAGAGTATCTGCTTATTTGTGAAGAGTCTTGTGTCATAACAACATCTTTACAACAAATTGTCATAACAATATCTTTACAACAAAAAAATGCATTTGTAACATTTCATTGGCACCCCTTCTCTTAAATAATACTTCATAAAAGTAAAATTGTCTACTTAGCAGACCAGCATTGTGTGTTTTTTGATGTACACATGATAACACTGACACTTGTCAATTATTTATAAGTATAACTACAAGGCTTTGCTGTTTTTTTATATCTCTGAAATTTGTTAATGAGATTAATGCTCAACTAACAGTGCTAGAATAGAAATCTTGGCATTAATCAAAGAACTGTTATACAATTGAATGAAACCCTATTATCTGGTTGTTGTGCTGGCCACATTAAAACCTTATTAACCATAGGCCACAGAAACAGATGACCTATGACCTTTACATCATCTGCCCTATAAGCCGCAAGGTCTGAAAGGGGAAGTTTACTTTACTATTACTTTCTTAAATATTGTTACTTGTCTGGGTTTTTTTTAACTTAGCCTTTAAAATAAATATGTTGACCTACCCTTCTCAGCATTCAAGTAATGAAAATTGCAACACCCTTACTAGAATAAAATTAAAATTGCAGCTATTTTATATGTTAATTTAAACAACTTGAAATATTTATTGATGTATTGAAAACCAATTTATGCCTTGACAATAAGTTTTCATAATTTTTACAAATTAATTTTCTATTCCAGAAAACGGTGAAGAAAGAAATTTGCAACTCTATGCCAAACAAAGAAGAGGCTCATTTCCACGAGAGAATCCAGGAAAACTCTTTGTCTTCTTTCGATCATCAAGCGACCTTCAAGCCCTGTAATAAAGAAGTCCTACCCTGTTAAAAAGAACATGGGATAAACATTTTAACTCTGTGACTATTGTTTTTGATTCATAAATTTCAGACACTATGTTTGAAATTAAGATTATTATGTCTTAGCCCAAACCTGGAATTGAAACAGACAAGTTTAAACTCAATATCATAGTGACCACATTTCAAATTAACGCACAGCCAGGTAGGATAGACTTAAACTCAGTGATCTCAACACTAAGTCTACCAGTAAATTCACTCTGATTGATTTCTATAATTTTAAGGGATAGGATTAGAATAGAATAATTATTTTCTCTAAATATATTGTACATAATTGATTTATTTAGATAATAGCTTTATCCCAAGTACATTCAATCCGATTAATTTCTACTATTTGAATGGATTGAATTAGAACAGAATGAATATTTTCTCTAAAGATATTGTACATGATTGATTTATTTAGATGATAGCTTTACCTCAAGTAAAACTTACTAAATTTGTGTTAAATTCTAGAATACTTTGTAGAACAATAGCTAGAAACATGCATTTAAAATATGTATGATAATTTCAACTATGTTTTAGTGACAAGTTAGAATAAGATAAGCTGCAAACATTTGCTTAATGTCTATAGATTCTGTATATATATGTGTACTTTTGAAATGAAGTGTACAAATATTTTTTTTTTGCAGACCAATATAAACATTTTTTTTAAGTTGTATAATTTATATGGCTATTTAACATATATGATTACAAAGTTTAGAAGATGCAGAGACTTTTTTTTTTAATTGTTGTTTATGTTGTTAGAAAAAAAAACCACCTCACACTAGAGAGTTAGATTAGAAATCTTTGAGCAATCAATATGTAAAAATTAAATATTATTTCCGGTACTTGTCATGTCATGTATTTATGGCTGTTTAACTTTACTGAGATTGACTGCACTGGTTTATCATAAATTTATACTCATTACTAAACTATATTTATACACAATTTTTCGGAATGTAACTATTTCATTTTTTTTTTATTTATTCATGCACTACAAATGAAATATATAAAAAAAAA